>RJWJ010017644.1:0-32673 GCA_004363605.1 Indri indri | reverse complement strand
TTTTTAAAGTACTTTTCTGCCTACAGATAATAAAGATATCAAATTTAATTTTCTTCTATTATCTTTTAATTTTTTTATTTTCAATTATTATGAGTACATAATAGTTATATGTCTTTACAGAGTACATGTGATGTTTTGATACAAGCATACAATGTGAATTAATCAAATCAGGGTAATTGGGGTATCCATCACCTCAGGCATTTAACATTCCATTATGTTAGGAACATTCCAATTCCACCCTTTTAGTTACTTTAAAGTACACCTTAAGTTATTGTTTATTATAGTTATTTTGTTGTACTATCAAATATTGTTCATTCTACCTGTCTCTCTAACTATATTTTTGAGCCATTTTATTCCCCCTTCCCTGCTGCCCTTCCCAGCCTCTGGAACCGTCATTCTACTCTCTGTCTCCATGAGATCAACCGTTTTTAATATTTACCTCACATATATGAGTTAGAACACTTGACATTTGTCTTTCTGTGCTTGTCTTATTTCATTTAACATAATGTTCTTCAGTTCCATCCATGTTGTTGCAAATGGCAGGATTGCCTTTTTTTCCTGTGGCTATATAATATTCCATTGTGTATATGTACCACAATTCCTTTATCCATTCATCCATTGATGGGCACTTATGTTGATTCCATATCTTGGCTATTGTGAATAATGCTGAAATAAATATGGGAGTGCAGATATTTTTTCAAGATACTGAATTCCCATCCTTTGGATATATACTAAGCAGTGGAATTGCTGGGTCATATGGTAGTTCTATTTTAAGTTTTTTGAGGAACCTCCATACTGTTCTCCATAGTGGTTGCACTAATTTACATTTCCACCAACAGTGTACTAGGGTTCTCCTTTCTCCACATCCTTGCCAGCATTTGTTATTTCCTGTCTTCTTGATAAAAGCCATTTTAACTGGGGTGAGATGGTATCTCATTGTAGTTTTGATTTGAGTTTCTCTGATGACTGATGATGTTGAGCATTTCTTCATATACCTGTTGACCATTTGTATGTCTTCTTTTCAGAAATGTCTATTAGGACCCTTTGCCCATTTTTAATTGGATTATTTCATTTATTCCTATTGAGTTGTTGGAGCTCTCTTATATATTTTAGTTGTTAATCCCTTGTCAGATGTGTAGTTTGCAAATATTTTCTCCCTTTCTGTGGGTTGTCTCTTCCCTTTGTTGATTGTATCCTTTGCTATGCAGAAGCTTTTTAGTTTTATGTGATCCTTTTTGTCCAATTTTGCTTGGGTTGCCTGTGCCTTGGAGGTATTACTCAAGAAGTCCTTGCCCAGACAAATGTTGTGAAGTATTTTACCAATGTTTTCTTTTAGTAGTTTCATAGTTTCAGGTCTTAGATTTAAGTCTTTAATTCATTATGATTTGATTTTTGTATATGGTGAGTGATAAGAGTCTAGTTTTATTCTTCTGGATATGGCTATCCAGTTTTCACAGCACCATTTATTGAAAAGATTGTCCTTTCCACACTGCATATTCTTGGCACCTTTGCCAAAGGTAAGTTCACTACCGATGTGCAGATTTATTTCTGGGTTCTCTATTTTGTTCCATTGGTCTATATGTCTGTTTCTATGCCAGTACCTTGCTGCTTTGGTTACTACAGCTTTGTAATATAATTCAAAGTTATGTAATGTGATTCCTCTGGTTTTGTTCTTTTTGCTCAGGATGGCTTTAGCCATTCTGGGTCTTTTGTGGATCCATATAAATTTTAGGATTTTTTTTTTTCTATTTTTGTGAAGAATGTAATTGGTATTTTGATGGGGATTGCATTGAATCTGAAGATTGCTTTGGTTAGTATAGACATGTTAGCAATATTGATTCTTCTAGTCCATGAGCAAGGCATATTTTTCCATTCTTTTTGTGTGTCCTCTTCAATTTCTTTCATCAATGTTTTGTAGTTTTCATTGCAGAGATCTTTCATTTCTTCAGGTAAGTTTATTCCTTGGTATTTTATTTTATTTGTAGCTATTGTAAGTGGGACTACTATCTTAGTTTCTTTTTCAGATTGCTTGCTACTGACATAAAAATGCTACTGGTTTTTGTATGTTGATTTTGTATCCTGCAATGTTATTGAATTTGTTTATCAATTCTAATCACTTTTTTGTGTGTACATAGTCTTTAGTCTACTCTAGATATTATATAAGATCATATTGTATGCAAACAAAGATAATTTGAATTCTTCCTTTCCAATTTGGATGCCCTTTATTTCTTTCTCTTGTCTGATTGCTCTAGAAAGAACTTCTAGTACTATGTGACAAGTACCTGTTTGAAGGATATTTCTGTAGGATATAATATTCTTGGCTTAAGGTTTTTTTCCTTCAGCACTTTGAAAATGTCATACCACTTTCTCCAAGCCTGTAAGGTTTCCACTGAGAAGTCTGCTCCCAGATGTATTGGAGCTCTTTCCTGTGTTATTTTTTTTTCTTGCTTCCCTTAGGACATTTTGTTGATATGTGACCTTTGGGAGTTTGATTATTAAATGCTTTGAAGTAGCCTTGTTTGGGTTAAATCTGCTTAGTGTTCCATGACCTTTTTGTGCCTGAATATTGATATCTTTCTCTAGGCTTGAAAAGTTCTCTATTATTATCTTTTTGAATAAAATTTCTACCCCAATGTCTCTCTCTACCTCCTCTTTAAGTCCAATAACTTAGATATGCCCTTTGGAGGCTATTTTCTAGATCTTGGAGGGTATTTCATTCTTATTTATTCTTTTTTTCTTTTTTCTCTTCTGACTATGTATTTTCAAATAGCCTATCTTAAAGCTCATTGAGCTTGTTTAAGACAGCAATTCTGAATTATTTGTTTGGAGAGTCATATATCTCTATCCTTCCAGGTTTGGTCATTGGTAACTTATTTAGTTTGTTTGGTGAGGTCATGTTTTCCTGGGTATTCCTGATGCTTGTTTGTTGATATCTGAGCATTGAAGAGTTAGGAATGTGTTATCATCTTGGCAGTCTGGGTTTCTTTGAATCCATTTCTCTTGAGAAGGCTTTCCAGATATTCAAAGGGAATTGAGCGTTATGGTCTAAGTGTTTTGTCACTGCAGCTTTATCAGCATTTGGAGTGCCCAAGCCAGTAATTTTGTGACTCTTGCAGTCTCCTGGTGGGCTTGGGTAAGATACAGGGGAACGCCCTGGATTACCAGGCAAAGTCTGTCACTCTCTTCCCTCACTGTCTGTGCTGGGCACTAGAATTGGGGGAGGAGTAATGTGGGCACTCCCTAGTGGCCACCGGGAGCAGGTCACACCTGAAGCCAGCCCAGTCTCACCCATATCCTGTGGTGACAGTTGCCTGGCTACCTCTGATGTTTATTCAGAGCTCATGGATTCTTTAGTCATACAGTAATGCTGTCCAGGAACAAAGGTCTAGATTCAGGAGCTTCAGGAGTCTGCTTCATTCTTTATTTAACTGTGCTTGAGCTGACCCCCAAGTTGCAAAACAAAGTCTTCTGAGCCATTGCCTTTCCTTTCCCCAAGTGGAAGAAAAATATCCTTGAGCCACACTGCCTGTAGTTGAAGGAGGGTTGACACAGGACTGGCTGGACTGTAGCTCTTGGTATCTCACTGCATCAGGTGCATACCAAGTCCACTGTCTCAGAGCCAGCACAGCTGCAGGAATTGCCCAAGGACTGCAGGCTTTGTGGCTTGACTGCCTTATGAATTTAGTCCAAGTCTCAGGCTGATTTTGTCAGCTGTTGTTGGGGCTAGCTAGAATTCAGGTTTCAGGGTGGAAGATTTCCCTCTGGCTGGGCTGATCTAAATGCTCCTTCCTTAGGTGCTGGCAGAATTCTGCCCTGTACTGTGCCATGGTGGCCCCGATGTTCAATGCAAAGCCCCACAATCAATTCACTCTCCCTTCCCAGACCACATAGATTCTCCACTCAACACATTGGCACAGCACTGCCAGAGGATCAGGGAGAGGTGTTGTAGACAATGCAAGATTGTTGTTTCTGTCCCCTTCTGTGCCTTTTTCCTTCATGTAATGTTAAAATCAGGTAGTGTAATCATTCACCTGATTTTTGGTTCTTCTGAAGGTGCTGGCTTGTGTGGATAATTGTTGAATTTGGTGTTCATGAGATGGGACAATCAATTGCTGGAGGTTTCTATTAGGCCATCTTGGTCCACTCTTCCTCCTCTTCTATTATCTTCCGTTTTGTCTTTCACATTTATATCTTTAATTCATCAAGCCCCTTTTGAATGTGCTTGGTAAATGTAGGCATTCACTTTAATTTTTATCCTCGAAGTGGTTTATCTAACCCCTTCTACCAGATAATTTGTCCTTCCCCATCTACTTTTCATACTCTCATTGTCATACATAAGTTTCCATACACACTAACAAATTTGAAAACCTAGAAAAAATTTAAACTCCTAGAAAGTATGAAAATGTCAAAATGTCTTCAGTAACTATAAGTTTTAAGCCAAATTAAAATACTAGCCAAGATCTCAGTTTCGAATACAAAATGAAACAAAACAAAATCCAGGACCAGAAGGTTTTGAACTTAGTTCATATAAGCTTTCAAATACTATTACATTCCTCTCTTACAGGAGTTGATCCATAACATAGAATAAGAGATAAAGGTGCTTATTTCATTTTATGAAGCTAGTGTACTTTTGATTACTATAAAGATAATGACAATATGAGAAAAGTATAGGCCCATGTTAATGAGGACTATGTGTGTGTGTGTGTGTGTGTATGTGTCTACATATATATATGTGTGTGTGTGTGTGTGTGTGTGTGTGTGTGTGTTGGTATATATATGATGTTAAATCTTAAAATAATACATAAGCTGACCAAATATAAAAGTCTTGTCTAATTACATGATTGGTTATAAATATAAGAATGGTTCAGTATCAGAAAAATCTATCAATGGTAGTCAACCTATTAAAGAAAAAATATCTTTTGATTATCTCTATTAATTAAAAAACCTGTTAACGATACTAGAAGGAAACTTCCTTAACTTGATAAACATTATGCACTAAAACCAATAGCAAACATTATACATGGCAGAGAAATTTTAGATATATTTCTTTTAGTATTAGGAACAAAGACATATTTAACACAGTACTAGAAGTCCTACCTACTGGTAAAGGAAGAAAAATAAGAGGTGTAAGGATTAGAAGAGAAAATATAAAAGTGTCATTATATACAGATATTTATTCATCTACCTAACGAAAACCAAACAATAGAATGAGGATAAAAACAAAAAGAAAAAAAAAATGAGAGCCCTGTGAATTGCCTAGATCCAAGGCGAGCCTACAAAATGCAGTAGCATTTCTCTATATCAACAATGACCAACTGGAGGAAAGTGATTTCTCTGTGATGCTTTCATACATCTTGTGGGCAGAGGCAATGATTGACTTTGTTCCAGACTATCTTTTCAAGGATGTTGGTGTACAGAGTAAGGAAAATTTGTCAATTTTCCATTATGAAATATTTAAGTTCTCTGAGCTCAGAGTTTGTCTCCTGTAACATTCCTCACCCCCACCCCACACACTGCATGTGCAGGTATGATCAGGCTTTCTTTGCATTTCCTCCTGGGAATTGCTGCTCAAAGAACCAACACAAAAAATATTGATATTATGACTAATGTTATCACTGTGAGTAATAAATTGTCTTTTGTCTTTGAACAAGAACCACGTGTCTTTTGCCAGCATCTGTAAAACTATGATAGGCTAAGTTGTTAGCTTGCAAGTCAGGTAAAAATTTCAGATCCTCCACAGTTCTTGACATCATCTAGAAACTATAATACAAAATCAGACACCATCACACTAGCAACAAAAACTTTAATTAATATAATAATTTACTTTATCATAAATATAGTATATCAGAAAGTGATAAAAATAATTAAGGATACAGAAAAAGATCTTAATTTTTTAAGAGACATATCATGTTTTTAGAAGAGATGGCTTACTATTATATATGAGTTAATTTTTCTCAAATTATAACTTTGATGCAATCCCATGACATTACAAATTTGATATTTAGATAAACTTAACAAAATTTATCTACAACTTTTATGGAAGAACAAATCATGAATATCCTAACTGAGTTTACATAAGTAAGAGTAAAGCACAGGGATTGTCCTGACAGAATTAGTATTACAAAACATAGTTATACATATTGTGTGATATTGGCTCAATAACATTGGCTCAAATATGTTGGCATACATATATAATAAATACATATATTCTGCTCCATTCTATGTATTCTGAGTATTATATACTCAGAAATATAATACCATCCTAACAGTTTAAGTTTAATGTTCCTGTAGACCATTTTGCCATAAGTTGTAATAAGAGCATTTAACTTTTTCCAATATGTTCCATTTTAAAAACAATTTAATAAATGGGCTCTTGAATTTCTTTTTGATTGGAGTACTCCCCTAGCCCAGGGTTGCTGAGTCAGGCTCAAGGTTTAATGGCTTAAGCTTGACAGAAAAATATCGTAGGAAACGTTCAGGGATTGACAAAGGAGAGCCTCCAAATCATAGTCCGAACACTTTGAAATTAACTTTTGAGTTGCTTCACCTACACTAAACTGAAGAGACTTTATTGTGAACTTGGAATCATGGTGTCCCACTTCATTTTAGTGTGTAGTAGTTCAACGAAACCTGGGTGGCAAACTAATCTTCCACTGAATTATGCCTCTATACTTTAATTTGGCTAGTCTAGCGTTGTAAAAAACATACGAAGGTGAATGCCATTGTAGAGAGAGTATTCACACCAGCCTTACTATTTCATGTCATCTTATGTAAAGTCACTCAGTCAGGCTCATGTATGTGAGTGAGATTGTAACTTGAGGTCTAAATTTGAAATGCTGCGGGCATTACTTGACGCAAAATCCTCTATCCAGACTCTATATTAAGACCATCTCTGCTTTTAGATCCTGGAGGGGTCTTTATTCTTGGTGACTACTGCTATTTCCGAGATCAGTTTTAGCATACGGAAGAGAACGATCAGTTTGCTCCACCCTGAGATTCATCCCTTTTTATATCCTGCTCACGAAGGACTTCACAATATCTTTTTCCCTAGTTATCCTTATTTTAGGCCTCGATGTTCACTTGATGGGAAGGAATTTTACACACAGGTTGCTGATCAATTAATTTTATGAGGCAGACCAATGTTTTTGAAATGATGTAAGAATAGCCTGGGAATTTTTGCCCTGGTTAAAGTTACATGAGATAACACACATTTTTTGCATGCCAAATAATTCTAAAAGGTTAATTAATAATACTAATTTACATTAATAAGTCAAAATAATCCAAAAAACTATTGAAAAATCATTGAAAAATTTTGAAGATATAATAAAATTCAAAAAAAGCACAAGGGACCTCAATGGATTTATTGTATTTCCAATTCATCAGTGATACCAATGCCAGGTTATTTTAATAACATAATATGAATATAAATTATAAAACATCTTTTTATAAAAGTGATTCTTCGTGAGGAAAGGAATATGCAAATTATAAAACACTGGCTCTGTTTTAAAAGCAGATCTTCCCATGAGTGTGCATTTAAGTTGAATTCATTGCTGTGAAGGACAAACAGCTGATTTACTCCAAAGAGCGTCCTTTAAATCTTCGAGGTTAACATGAAAGTGGGTAAACTGATAGTGTAGAACCTAGTGAAAGATTAGAATATAAACAGAAGACCTCAAACTTTACCGCCGACTTTGAGATTTGGAAATAATATTTGTCACATTATTAGAAACCTATTGTCATTTTTCAATGACAAATTATTTGTCATGTGGGGTTGTAATCATCACACTGCATTTTGGATTGTATTGATTGTGCAAACGAGACCTAGTCACAGTCTTATTACACGTTTCCCTCAGCTTCTCCAGCTAGATCATATGGTGCTTTAAATCTCTTTTATTTTGGACAAAAATAAGGAAAAAACTGTGGTTGCATACGAGAGTTGCTATGTTTTAATGTACAAAACATAATGTTGCAAGTTTAATTACATCACCGTGGTTTTTGGTTCTATTTTAATCGCCTTCTGTTCATATATTTTATGACAAATGTTCCGTTTATTACATACATCAACCATGAGAAAGAGAAAATCAGCCCCTAAAGATCCAGGACTTGCTTGACCTTCCAGTTATGCCTTTCTTGAAGTATTTGGAGGCTGTTGGCACCTAGTCCTCTGTGTTCTTCGGTGAGATATAAATAATTTCACAGAATCTCAATTTCAGACAAGGTCACTCTGTGACCATGATGAAGTGGGACAAAAACCAACAATTCATAATGTTTATTAGGTAGAGATAAAAGCAACATCACTGTGCAAACTCTAAAATATCAAACATCCCTTGTTACAGCTAACATGGGTGACTCCTACCTATTTACTAATTACAGCTTTAGCTTTGCTCTAATCTTCTCTCCTTTTAGTTAGTTTATTGTTACTCAATCATAGAATTATTCACATTCCCAATAGTATCCGATCCAGATCTTACTTATTTGAACCCTCCTCCAACTCACCTAATCAAAGCTCAAATCCTGCAATAAGTCCTTTTTAACACCCTCCTACTAAGACATCCCATAGTTTACCACGGGGTACATTCTACCTCCTGTAAAACACACAGTAAACCAAATTTGCTCCACTGGAATGTTCCTGGTTGTCTTTTTGGAGGACATTATGACCTATTCACTAAAACCTCAGTTTATGTCTTTAAAACAGTCACACACACACACACACACACACACACACAAATACAGCAAAACAACAACCAAATAAAATCTATCAAGGTACATAATTAACTTCAGAGCTCACATCTAGTTATTATCTTGAATCCTAATCAATGATGAGTGAATTGTTTGTAGCATACTTCAGCATTCTATCTCTGTAGGCACCAGGAAGTTGTACTTGAAAATAAAAAATAACTCTAGCTATAGTCGTAAAGCTACTTTCTAAAACTGTTAAGGAAAATCAAAAGGAAACTCAAGATAAAAAATAAAAGTGTTTGTATTTTCATCCTATCCAGAGAGTAGTTTGTCAAAAACAATATTTATTTAACTCTATTTCATAAAATATTAATGCTTCTCAATTAATTATCAGTTAATTAATACTGATTCTTCACAAACTCCTACAAATATGTAAGGGGTGAGGTGCTTCTCAACTCATTTTATAGGGCCAGTATTACCTTGATGTTAAAATCAGACAAAGACCTCACAAGGTAAGAAAACTGCAGACCAATATCTTTTATTAGTATAGATGCAAACATCCTCGAAAAAATACTACAAAGACTAGCAACATATAAAAAGTATTATTCATCATGACCAATTGGTATTTATTCCAGGAATGTAAGGTTGGTTTAACATTCAAAAGTTAATTAATGTAATACATTATGTCTATAGAATAATAATAAAAAAAACAATACTCACATGATCTCAATAACAGAAAAAGCATTTGACAAAAATCTATCACCCTTTCATGGTAAAACACAATGAACAAACTGGGAACAGAAGGAAACTTCCTCAATCTCATAAAGGGTAACTAGTAAAATCCCACAGCTGACATTATATTTAATGGTGAGAGTTTGGATGCTTTCCCACCGCTAAGATTAAGAATAAGAATGTGCACTCTTGACACTTTTATTTATACAGGAGGCTTTAGCTAGGGAAAATATGTAAGAAAAATAAAGTCATCTGAATTAGAAAGGAAAAAGTAGAACTACCTCTATTTTCAGACAACAAATATGTAGAAAATCCTAAGAGAGACAATAAATAGCTATTAAAACCAATAAATGAGCTCAGCATGGTTCCAGGATACAAAATCATTGTACAAAATCAATTTTATTTTATAAACTTGGCAAAAAATAATCTAAAAATAAAATTGAGAAAATAATTCTATTTACTATAGCACTAGAAAGAAGAAACTACATAGAAATAAATATAACAAAATAAGTGCAAAGCTTATGTTCTGAAAACTACAAACCATTGTTGAAATAAGTTAAAGAAGGTCTCAATAAGTGGAAAATAACTTATATGAATGGATTTGAAGACTGAACATTGTTATGATGGCAGAACTCTCCAAATTGATGTACAGAGTTGACACGACCTCTATAAGGATCTCAGATTAATTATTCATATAAATTTATAAGGTGATTCTAAAATCCATATGGAATTACAAGGGACACAGAATTGCCAAAAAAAAAAAAAAATCTTAAAAAAGAACAAATCAGGAGTACTTAAACTTACTGATCTCAAGACATAATACAAAGCAACAGTAATCAAGACATTATGGTACTTGATACTTGATCAAAGACAGACATAGAGATTAATGGAATAGAATTAAGAGTCCAGATGTAAACCCATGCATACATTTATGTTCAACTAATTTTTTACAATGGTGTCAAGACTATTCAACAGAAAAATAACAGTATTTTCAACAAATGGTACTGAGACAACGGGGTGGCCATATACAAAAAATGGAATTGTCTACTATGCTAAAGATCAGCTGGTTTTAGGTATGTGGCTTTATTTCTAGAATCTCTATTCTATTCCATTGATCTCTGTGTCTATTTTTATACCAGTACCATTCTGTTTTTGTTAAAATAGCCCTTGTGGTATAATTTGAAGTCAGGTAACATGATGCCTTCAGCTTTGTTCTTTGTGCTTAGGATTGCTTTGGCTATTCAAGCTGTTTTGGGGATCTATATGAATTTTAGGATTATTTGTCTAATTCTGAGAAAAATTACATTGGTATTTTGACAGGAATTACATTGAATATATAGATTTCCATGGGCAGTATGGTTATTTTAATTTCGATTCTTCTAGTCCATAAGCATGGGATGAGTTTTCTATTTGTTTGAGTCATCTATGTTTTGTTTCACTAGTGATTTGTTGTTTTCCTGATAGAGATCTGGCACGTCCTTGATTAAATGCATTCCTAGATTTTTTTTTTTTTTTTCGTAGCTATTGCCAATGGAATTGAGTTCTTGATGTGGTTTCCAGCTTGGTCATTATTGTGTATAAAAATGGTAGTGATTTTTGTATGTTGATTTTGTGTCCTGAAACTTACTGAATTCATTAACAAATCTGGGAGTCTTTTGAAGAAGTCTTCAGGCTTTTCTAGGTATAAGATCATATCATAAGCAAACAAAGATAATTTGACTTCCTCTTTTCCAATTTAAATGCCTTTAGTTTCTTACTCTTGCCTGATTCTTTTGGCTAGGGCTTCCGGTAAAATATTGAATAGGTGAAAGTGGGCATCCTTCTCTTGTTCCAGTTCTTAGAGAAAATTCTTTCAATTCAGTATGTTGGCTGTGGGTTTGTCATATACGGCTTTTATTATTTTAAGGAATGTTCCTATCATGGCTAGTTTGTTGAGGGTTTTTATCATGAAGGAATGCTGGATTTTATCGAATGCTTTTTCTGCATCTATTGAGATGATCATATGGTCTTTGTTTTTTATTTTGTTTATGTGGTGAATCACATTTATTGATTTGGATATGTTAAACCAACCTGGAATCCCTGGGATAAAGCCCACTTGATCATGATGAATTATCTTTTCAATGTGGTCTTGGATTCTGTTTGCTAGTATTTTGTTGAGGATTTTTGTGTCTACCTTCATCAGGGATATTGGTCTGTAGTTTTCTTTTGTTGTTATTGTAGCCTTTCCTGATTTTGGCATTAGGGTGATGCTGGGTTAGAGGAATGAATTAGGGATAATTCCCTCCTCTTTAATTTTCTGTAATAGTTTCAGGATGATTTGTACCAGTTCTGCTTTGTATGTCTGGGAGAATTTAGCTGTGAATCTGCTTGGTCCTGGGCTGTTTTTGTTGGGAATTTTTTTTATCTTTTCAAAGAACCAAATTTTGTTTCATTGATCCTCTGTATTGTTTTTTTGGTCTCAATTTCATTTAATTCTGCTGTGATGTTTGTTTTTTTTTGTCTTCTGCTAGATTTGGGTTTAGGTTATTCTTGTTTTCCTAGATACTTGAGGTGTCATGTTTATTTGAGGTTGTTAATTTGTGTTTTTTCCATCTTTTTGATGTAGGCCTTTAAGGACAATCTATTAAATAAATGATGCTAAAAATATTGGAGAACCATACGAAGAAGAATGAAACTGAACACATACCTCTCCCCATATACAAAAATTAACTCAAGATGGATTAAAAATTTAATGTAAGGCTTGAAACTATAAAAATTCTAGAAGAAAACCTAAAAAAAATATCTTCTGGACATTGGTTGAGGCAAAGAATTCATGACTAACACCCCAATAGCAAATGTAACAAAAGCAAAAATGGATAAAATGGTGCTTAAACAAACTAAAAAGCTTCTGCAAAACAAAAGAAATAACCAACAGAGTATGTAGACAGCCTACAGAATGGGAGTAAATATTCACAACTGTGCATTCAACAAAGGACTAATATTCAGAATCTACAAGGAACTCAAAAAACTCAATAAGAAAAAAAAACCAAATCTCATTAAAAAGTGAGTAAAGGACATGAACAGGCATTTTTCAAAAGATGATTTAAGAGTACATAAATTGAACTTTATCAAATTTAGAATTTTGTGCTTCAAAAGTGAAAGGACAACCTACACAATGGAGAAAACATTTGCAAATATTAGTTATGATAGGGAATTGTATATAGAATATATAAGTAACTCTTAGTAACTCAATAACAAACAATCCAATAAAAAATAGGCAAACAATCTAAATATTCACTTCTTCAAAGTATTTATGAATTTTATTATGAGTTCACATAATGAATAATATAAATGTAATCATGTGAACACAAATTTAAGTAAAAGGAGTCACATAAGAATACATATAGTATGATTCCACTTGTACAAAATGGATACAAATAGGCCAACTTGATGTATGATGACAGAAGTCAGGACAGCTGTTATTCTTGGTGGGGTAGAGGCAGGAAGTCAACACAGGAGGGATTCTTAGGGGCTGATAATGCCTTTTTTCTGGATATTGATGCTGTTACAGAAATACCCATTTTATAAAAATTCATTGAGCTTTACATACAATATGTGTATGTGTTTGCATATATACCTGTATCAATAAATGTGTTACAAGTGGATGCTAATAAATGTTTGTAAAAGAGTTTTCTGAGACAAATTAAGATTCAGGAACACCAACACATATAGCAGTGCATTTTTCAAAATGGTGGTTTTGTGATTGTATGTGTTTTCATTTTCCTATCTTAAATTTATATTATGCTGTATTCTAGAAAAGATCGATGTTAGCTTTAAGTGGATAAACAAAAGTACAGCAAGACACAGGTGAAAAGAAGAAAAAAGCAGAGGTAGAATATAGAACCATATTGATTACAGTTATTACCTGTTTTATAAGCAATTTACATTTATTTCACCAGCTTTTGTTTTTTTTTGCATGCCTCATTAACTAATCCTACCTTAGATTCAGCTCTCTGTATAGATACTTAATAATCAGAAAAATAAAAGAATCATCCTTATTCTGTTCATTGTTAGGATTTTACATATTTTGTATTTACCCAAATAAAATCCAAAGGATCTCTTTTGGCTTTTTCCTAGAGTTCTTCCACTTGCCAAATGTTTATAGCATCATGACTCTCAAATAATATGCTATTAAGGAAAACCTGATTAAAACAGTATAGGTACTTTAGACTGCCAAATTGAGATTCCTTTTGTTCAGGCTATCAGTTCAGAGATTCCTCTGCTATAACTTTAGAGCTGAGTCAGCTTGAACAAGATTAAGTATATGGTCAAGGCTAGTTTTGAGGTGACATCTATTATTCAGATGAAAGAATGGTAACTTACAGCACCTCTACATAGGCTGAATGTAGGGAGAATTCAGCTGTCATTTTGCATAAGGCTGGATCATCACTGCATGCAATCTTCATTTGTACCTCAGTACATTTCTTCAGTCTATCTGTAGATTGTAACACTCTGCAGTAGTGACTCTACAATATCAAATAAATGGATACATTTACACCTATTTTTTGTTAATAGTCTTAGAAACCAAATTTCAATTTAATTCAATTTTTTTTCTTTTTTTCTTTTTTTAAATCTCTCTGCTCAGTTCTATGTTAGGCACCAAGAGATTTTTAAGATTTTTAAGACATCTGCTTTTAAATAACTTGAATTCTCTTTATTTACTTATGGTACCTGTACAAAACTATAAAATATGACACTGTTAATGTCAATTCTTTTCCTACCAATACTAGTTCAGGTATCAGGGACTACTTTCTTCAAAAAACATAAGTTAAGACAGCATGATCAGTTTGACAACATGTGCTCTCATTGCCTTGGTAAAATGTACCATGTGATTGGCTCGGGGATTTTGCTGATGGACAAGCAAGCCAAGGTTTAACATTTTCTTGCTTTTGGAGTTTGTTTTGTATTTTCTTGGGCTTAATTTTATTTTTTATAATAGTGTGCGTATCTCCTGACCTCTTAGTTCTTGAATTTACTTCAAGCCATGGCTGCTGTCAAATACAAAAATAAGCAGACATTCTAACTCTGAGAAGCAAGACAAATGATTCCTCTGTGATTTTATTGGTTCGAGAGCACAGAATTTGGGATTATTCTTGCTATTGCTTATTTTTTTTCCAAGACAATTCATTTATTATCAAGATTGGATAGAAGAAACATTTTTATGATTTACCGAAAAATAGTTGTGACATACAGACAAGACTGGAAAGAAAATCCAATGACAGTCACTGTCAGTAGACTCATCTTTGACAAAGGAAAATGGTTACAAATATTTCAATAGTAAATTTTTTTAATTGAAAACTGACACATGAGATGAGATCCTTTATTTACTTCTTTTTTATACAAAGAACACTAGACAGAGTTGAGAGGCCTGGCTTCTGGTCTTGATTCTGCCACTGACAACATGATATAAAACAAGCCATTTAACCCTCTAGGGCCTTAGCTTTCTCATTTTTGTTTTAATTAAGACTTTGGAGATTATTTTTAGAGTATAATTTGCTCTTCTTACAATCACCATTTTAGTCATTATCTAAGGCGCAAGAAAGTAGACTACTCATACCATTTCACTTAAGCCTTCTAATGATCCTAAGAAAAAGACTTTACCAGCATCTCCATTTTACAGAAGAATAGACCACGGCAGAAATGAGGTAAACATTGTGTTCAGGGTAACACAGCTGGGCAGTGATGGAGCCAGAAATCCAACTGATTCTGGGTGGCTCCAGTTTTTCTCATTATGCAATCGTACTTCAATAAGAGGCAGTGTAGTTTCTTCTTAAAATGCATGCATTCTGGAGCCAGCCTGCCGAGGGGCAAAGCCCAGCTCTGCCCCTGACCTGCTGTGCAAGCTTTAACAACTTATTCAAGTTCCTGTGCCTCAGTTTTACTGTCTGCAAAAGGGGATAAATGATAATTCCTTCTTTATAATGTTTTTGTGAGAGTTCAAGAAATTAATATACATAAGTCATTTAGGACAGTGCCTGGTAAATAGAGTTTCTTCAGTGTTACTCACTGCTTTTATTCTTATCTTTATTCTTACTTCAAAAACTCAGCCATGTAGCCATAGAATTAAAATCACCTCATCTATAGACGTGGTTTGATTGTATCAACTATGTCTCTATTTACTACTGTTTACTTGCATGACAAAATAGCCCAGTTCTTGTTTTAAATTGGAACTCTGAAAGTGGAATGGAATTTCAGTCTTCCATAATAGCCTTGCAGATTTGATCTAAAAATTAAAATGGAAAATCTCTTTATGCTACAAATAAATTTACCAGGGCTCCTAACTCCTATCAATTACATAACAGTGTTTATTATCATGGTGAATCATTTATGAGAAGTAGACATTAGACATTCAATTGAATAATACCATGTGACGAGACCTATTTTAAAGCAGAGTGTATAGTATGCCTACGTGTGTATACACACACACACACACACACACACACACACACACACACACACCTGGAGCTAGATTTTGGAATTAAACCTTGTGTCAATCCTAATTCTTCCCATTCTTTGTAAAAAAAAAATTAAAAAAAACTCTCTCAATCTCTGTGGGGTGAAATTTATTTTTAAATTAAACATAATACTTATTCTTTTATAGGGGCTATTTTGAAGGTGAAATGAGAAAACATCTGTATACAGTGACCTGTAAAATACAAACCTCTTCAAAACTAAACTACCTTGTTATTGAAGCTTAGTTTTTATTTTTTAAAATTCTGCTTTAAATTGAGCCTGCTTTTTCAATGGTCTTTCATGATATAATGGCCTCTTAATCTGGGTTCTTATGTTACTGTGCTTGTTTCGTATAAAAGATCAAACACATTAATGTTCCTAGGGTTACATAGATTGCCTTCTCCAAAGGAGGTTTATTGCAAAGACCCACAGGAATGAGGGCAAAGGGACATCACCTCACAAATTACATTCTTCTCTCATTCTCCAGAATGTGTAATGCACTTAGAATAATACAGTGAGACCTGGTTAGCCTGCCTTTTCCTTGCTCATTGAGCATCCCAAACGAGAGTGTTAATGGACTGCCTCTCTGCGTATATCACCTCTCTCCTGCGGAATTTGTTCCTTAGCACCCCTGTGTCCAGCTTGCAGATTGTGACTTCCAGTGCATGCGCCTGCCCACAGCTTAACACAATGTAGCTAGGATCACAGCATTGGTTTCTGCAGTAGGGAAAGCTGTAACAGTGATAGCAGCTTTATGTAAGATAGCAAACTGTTGGCCATTTTCTCTTCACTGGTTATGTGCCCAAGCTTTAGGCTGATGTATTACTTCTTTGGTTTCTCTGGTGTACTCTTTTAGAGGTGTATTTGTTTCTGAATCATGTTTTTTAATCTCAGCCCCACCATTCTATTCATCAGCATTGTACATTAAAACAAGCTAATATACCAAACTTGAGTGATTGAAAACAATTCAGCCACACTTCTCTTGATGCTGAATTAGCAAGGTAACTAAAGGAACTTCTGGAGTTATTAAGCTTCATGCCTAATAACAAATACCAAATTTATGGAACCAAAGAGATGCTGGGATACCTTGGATCTAGTTTTTCTGTATCACACAGTTATATGGGAGTATTGTATGAAAAGAGAGAAGATACCTGCTGGCCATAGGCCTGCCTAATGCTCCTTGCTGCAGCAGATATTTTTTCCTCCCTGTTTCACTACATATAGTGCACAGCAGTCACTGAGCCTGAGGTGGATACTGGAGGAGTTTTTCTCTTAAATGTGTGATGATCTTCCATATAGAATTTGAAGGTCATTCAAAGTCAAAGCTTACGTGTTTATATAATAATGCTTCTCTCCCCCGCCCCACACACCTTAGATGTACCTAGCCTTGTCTCAATTTTATTTGGTTGCATTTTTTTATGACTTTCACTGATTTCACCATTTTAGCATTAGCCTTTTTCAAATTTAGTACTAGGCGAAATCGTAGAAGTAGGAGATACTGAGACGCATGAAATCGTCAAATGCCTATGCTGGGGGACTATGGACCAAGTATAATTACTTAGACTGGAACATAGCCAGACCATTTGCTATTGAAATTTTAATGTCAAGTGGTAAGAGATCTGCCTCTACTTTCATATTGAAAAGTTCAGTGGTATGTGTCAATCATCTTACCTGTTTTTGAAAGTAACATTACAGGTTTCAATTTTTTTTCAATTAATCTTCTCTGTCATGATATTTGGAAGATAATTCTGCTGCAAATATGTTCTTTAAAATCAAATCTGAACATGAGCTCTATTCAAGAACTGTTTCATGTTTATCTGAGATTTTCTGGAAGAAGAGATGTAGCCTTGTAGTTCAATTGGATTTTAATACAGTATGATAATGGCATACTTCTCACTGTCAGAGATTCCAAGAGTGAGTTAAATAAACACATTTTATGAACTGAGAAAATTTAATGGAACATTAACTTTTATAAGCTAGTTTTCAGGATAACACCTTGTACAATGAAAATTGTTTCCCTCACTTTTCATTTATGGGTTGTTTTATTAGTACATGATTTTAGAAAATAATAAAAACTATTAGAGAAATCATATAGGTAAAGACATAGGCAATTTATTCATTCATTTAGTGTTTATTTGGGCATAATGTATATTCTATTGACTTCATAAAATTAATTTAGAGATCACCCATTGATAAGTCAATTAATTAATGAGAACTTGATTATAGAAATGAATATTTGATCTAGTAAACATTAAATTTAACTTTTTGTTTTGACTGTTGTGGTTAAGTGACTAATATATGCATCCTAAATAACGTTTTATTTCTACCAACATTCAACCCACTGTGGGAGAAAAAAAAAGTTTTCTAGAATACATAACTGAGTTTGCCTTAATCATCATCTCTTATATAACTCAAATTTGTCACTTCTAGCGGACCCTGAAATTCTTTGCCCAGTGACTATTCCCTGGTCCTCAACCTGGAATTATGGATACTTTCCAGTGATGTCACTTACCTCCAAAGTCACTGTTCCTCTGGGGCTATTTTTTTTCTTTTTTTGAGACAGAGTCTCACTCTGTTGCCCGGGCTAGAGTGCCATGGCATCAGCCTAGCTTACAGCAACCTCAAACTCCTGCCTCAGCCTTCCAAGTAGTTGGGACTACACGCATGCACCACCAGGACTGGCTAATTTTTTTCTATTTTTAGTTGCCCAGCTAAATTTTTCTATTTTTAGTAGAGATGAGGTCTTGCTCTTGCTCAGGCTGGTCTCGAACTGCTGACCTCAAGTGATCCTCCTGCCTTGGCCTCCCAGAGTGCCAGGATTATAGTCATGAGCCACCGGACCCGGCCTCCTCTGGGGCTTATTGCAGAATCTAACCTGCATGCATTCTCATTGCTGACCCTGAATGCTTTCTCATAGTATTTTACCCTAGACTTTGTTGCTCTTGGGACCATACCCATCATTGTCTTAAGAAGTCTTGATAGGATTATAGGGGGAAATAAAAAGAGTTATAGAAATTGATTTTAAGAAGTCCTGCCCCATCGGTTTTCTAGGCATGCCCAAATGCACATGAATTATAGTTTAGTCCTGAGCAAAGACACCTGCTACTGTTTCCAGAGAATTATTAACCAATTTAATGGCATGCAGTGTTATATACCACATACATAGATAACAGTCCTTACAAGGCCTATTTGAAATTATTCCTATTGCCTAGCACAGTTTAATGTCCATATGCAATAAATAAACCTTTGCTCAATAATTTAATAAAGGTCTTTTTAAAACTGTTAGGAGAAGCACTGAAATGTACATACACAAATATACATCACTCATATACTTATTCAAAAAGCATTTGATAAGGGCAAATTTTGTGTCAGCTGCTATATAGGAATCATGTCATTGCATCATCATTATGAGTCTTAAAGAGGGCAAGACACCTTCCCAAAGTCACACAGCTAATTATGTATGAGTCAGGCTGCTAACACAGGTTTGTTTGACTTTAAACCCTGTGCTTATTTCACTATATCTCATTTCATTGTATTTCTCCTAGAGTGAAATAAAAACAGCAGAATAATAAAATTATTAAAAATGAGAATAGTTAACACATATTAAATTCTTCCAATGTGCTAGGCACTTAGCTAAGTATTTTACATTATTTATGTTATGCAATATCCACAAAAATACTAGGTAATCAATATCATTATTGTTAATAATATGGATGCAATATAATATGGATACAAAAATTGAGCTTCAAAGAATCAATCAAGTCACATGGTCAGAAAAAGTTAGAGGCAAGACCAAATTTTAATCCCTGGCTATCTTACTTCAAACACACATGTTTAAACACAGGGGTAATCATGAATGGCATAAAAGGCTATCTATCAAAATAAAATTGATAATTAATTCTTTACAAAAGTAGGTTTTAGGCAGGACAAGTGAATAACTGAGAAGTCATAGAGTTTAGCTGTAAGAGTGCTATATGTAGATAAGGTACGAAGAAGTACTCGAGCTACCTCAATAAATCTGAGAAAGGTTTTTTAAAAGGAGGTTGAATTATGGAATCATTTATGGACAAGCAAATGATGGGAAGGAATTTGATCAGCCTAGGTACACAGCTGTATGAAAATTACTCTAAGGTAAAAGGAAAATGAATGGATAAAGCCATTTGTGATTACTTTAGGTGAGAAAAAGTTGTCTGTAGCCACAGAAAAGGGATAGGAAGCTTGAATGAAGGAATTCAAGCATAGATCAAGATTTCTGAGGGATTTTAAGAACACTAGGATTCTATCACAGACTTTTAAGAAAAAGCCATATACTTTAACTCATACCTTTGCCTTTATTCATATAACAAAATGCCATTATTGTGATGAATGCAAAAGATTCAAACATTTTCTACAATTATTTTTTCAATATGTAACTTAAAGGCAAATGTAGTAAGGATAAAATGAGGCAGCTTTGACCAATATGGCTTAATTTCAATTTCTTTATTTCATTAGTATCTCCAACTTAAGTTCACATTAAAGTAGAGGAGAACATTTTTCTTTATGCATAAAAAGCATATCTCATTGTAAAGGTTAATAACTTAGAAAATATGGCAGCAATTTCCTTCAGTATTAGCTTGATATTACATAAAGGAATATTCCACTATTGCCAACTTTCAAGGTTATCTCTATTGCCATAAGAGCATTATTGAACTAAATAAAAAGGCCCTAGAAAATGTTTATAATGAGACTTTCTTATTCATGTTACTTACACTTGGAAGAAGTGATTTTACTTATCTTTAACCATAAAATGATAACATTTGAAAAGTCTTCCTTTGTGAGGTCATTTGCAGATATAAACAACTTTTTTTCAAGATAAATAAGAATGGCTTTTCTGTTTCTAAGGATCCTCATGTTTCAATTAGACATTGAAACTTTCATAGAAATTATACCAACATTTTTGAAACTTTGAAATATCTCCAACATTGTCAACTGTGTTAGGATATGACGACTGAGTAAATAAATAGCATTGTTTTACTGAGAGGGTCCTGAAGTAAGACTACAGTAAACTTTTTAAAAGTGTATGCTTGATTTCAGTTCTAACTTCTTTTTAAGCTTCAGCAATATTTTCTTTAGCAAATACAAAGCTCTAAAAGTCCCAAAAAGTTCAATCTACACTATTATAAAGGATTTGTACCAAATGTCTTTATCTTTGTCCATCTTTTAAAATCATAACTATTAAGACATTGGAGCTTTGATTAGAAAGACTGCAATTAACAACACTACAAGACATTTCAAAAGAGTATCTTATCTATTAATAGTATTCACCTTCTAGGGAAGACTTCATCCAAATGGGTAATCACACCTAGAACAAATGGATATGCCCAGAACAGATAACAAGCCATCTTCATTAAAGCCAATGTCAGTTAACCAAGGAAGAACCTGAAGTGTGAGCTATTTATGATTCCACATGTATAATACAGTGCCAGGATCAGGCTATCAGGTAGCATAAATCTACCATCACAGATCTCCATTACCCAAGCTTCCACAGAATCACCCCTAATAAAACACAATCTTTGTTTAGCCAATCTGTCACCACTTCTAGTCGACATAGTACTTGGAAGTCCTGGCCAGAGCATTCAGGCAAGAGAAAGAAATAAAAGGCATCCAAATCAGGAAAGAGGAGGTCAAACTATCCCTATTTGCTAATGACGCCATCTTATATGTAGAAAACTCTAAAGGCTCTATCAAAAGACTCCTAGAATTGATAAATAAATCCAGTGAAGTCTCTGGTTACAAAATTAATGTATGCAAATCAGTAGTAATTCTATATACTAATAACAGTCAAACTGATAGTCAAATCAAAAACTTCATACTATTTATAATAGAATTCTAAGAAAATAGAATTCTGGGGGGTGAAAGACCTCTACAAGACCTCTACAAGAACTACAAAACACTGATTAAACAAATCATAGAGGACACAAACAAATGGAAAAACATCCCCTGCTCATGGATTGGAAGAGTCAACATTGTTAAAATGTCCATACTGCCCAAAATGTTTCAAAACAATTTCCATAAAATACCATCATTTTTTCACAGACCTAGAAAAAAAAATCCTAAGCTTCATATGGAATCAAAAAAGAATCCAAATAGCCAAAGCAATCCTACACAAAAAGACAAAATTTGGAGGCATCACATTACCTAACTTCAAACTATGCTATTAATACAAGGCTATGGTAACCAAAACAGCACGGTACTGGTATAAAGGTAGATCAATAGATCAATGGAATGGAATGGAATAGAGAGCCCAGAAATAAAACCACATAGCTATGACCAACTGATTTTTGACAAAATAGACAAAAACATACACTGAGGAAAGGATGCTATATTCTATAAACGGCGCTGGGTAAAATTGTATAGCCATATGCAGAAGAATGAAACTGGATATCTATATCACATCATATACAAAAATTAACTCAAGATGGATTAAACACTTGAAACAATAAAAATTCTAGAATAAAATGTAGGAAAAACTCTTCTGAATATTGGCCCAAGCAAAGAATTTATGACAAAGACCCCAAAGCAACTACAGCAACAACAAAATTGAATAAATGGGACTTAATTAAACTAAAAAGCTTCTGCATAGCAAAGGAAATAATCAATGGAGTAATAGACAACCTTTAGAATGGCAGAAAATATTCACAAACTATGCAGCTGAAAAGGGGATAATATGCAGAATCTACAAAGAACTCAAACAAATCAGTAAGAAAAAAAAAAAACAAATAAGCACACCAAAAAATGGGCAAAAGACATGAATGGAATTCTTTCAAAAGAAGATATACAAATGGCCAACAAACATATGAAAAAAGACTCAACATCACTATTTATCAGGTAAATGCAAATTAAAATCATGATGAGATACCACCATGTCTCTGTCAGAATGGCCATTATTAAAAAGTCAAAAAATAATAGATGTTGGTGTGAATGTGGTGAAAAGGGAAAGCTCCTACACTGTTGATAGAAATGTAAACTAGTAAAACCACTGTGGAAAACAGTCTAAAGATTACTCAAAGAACTTAAAGCAGACCTACCATTTGATCTGACAATCACACTACTGGGTATTTACCCAAAGGAAAAGAAGTCATTTTATCCAAAAGACACTTGCACTAGAATGTTTATTGCAGCACAATTCACAATTGCAAAGATGTGGAATCAATGCAAGTGCCCATTATTCATGAGTGGATTAATAAAATGTGGTATATGTTCACCATGGAGTACTACTCAGCCATAGAAATACGAATTAATACCTTTTGCAACAATCTGGACCATTCTCTTAAGTGAAGTATCATAAGAATGGAAAAAAACACCACATGTACTCACTATTAATTGGAACTAACCAATCAGCACTCATGTGCACAGATGGAAGTAAAACTCAATGGAATTCATGAGGTGGGAGGGGGAATGAGGGGATGAGTGAAATCATACCTAATATGTACAATGTACACTATCTGGGTAATGGGCACACTTAGAACTTTGACTCAAGCAGTACAAAAGCAATCCAGGTAACCAAAACATTTGTACCCCCGTAAGATTCTGAAATTAAACAAAAAATATTCCCAGGGGGAGAAAGGAATAAAATAGTGTTTTTTGCAGTAACTTGGACGGAACTGGAGACCATTATCCTAAGTGAAGTATCTCAGGAATGGAAGAACAAATACCACATGTTCTCTCTTATAAGTGGGACCTAAAGGAGAGATACATATGGTCATAATGTGATGTAATGGACCATGAAAACAGGGAAGGAGGGAGTGTGCAAGGGGGCTGAGGTATAAAAATCTACCTATCGGGTACAGTGTACACTATTCTGATGACAGGTACACTGGAAGCCCTGACTTCAGCATTATACAATATATCAATGTAACAAAAAGCAGTTATACCCCCTAATATTTTTTTGAAATAAAAAGAAAATTAAAAAAAAAACACGATCTCCAAGTGAAAATCAAGTGCTTGTGATAATACAACCTCAAAAATGTTCATTAGCCTTGTGTTTCAACTGGCTACTACCTCAAATGTATAGAAAGTCCAGATTTTCTGCCAGGATATGTACATTGTGTGTGTGTGTATGTATAAAATCATAAACACTCTTGTTACAATACATAATAGTTTCTTCTAACTACCATTTGTAAAGTCTGAAAAGACTATCCAGGTAGATTATATAAATTCATAAGTAGCATCTGACCCTCATAAGTGACTCCATTCCTCCTTCAACTCCCTTAGAAGACAGCGTAAGATCATTGTTGCAAATTAAGTCATGACAATTCTATCAATTTAATCACCAAAAACTTATTACTTAGTTATTTTATTAATTTAGTATCTCTTCTCTAGACATTTTTATATTTCTTTCCTCCTTTAGTTTTAGTGGGCACCGCTCTTTCCTTTTTTTTGTATGTTTCTAGATACCCTTCAGTTTCTCCATGCTTTTTTAAAACTTCTGTGTTTAGCCCTTTGTTCATTTGAATACGTAACTGCTTCAAAGATTCTATTCACTGTTCAGCTACTATATGTTTAGTAATGAATACCAGATCTATTTCTCATATAATCCAGACATTTATCTTCAGTGGCCTGTCAGATATCCTCAATTTCATATCTCATGTTCAAAATGGAAATAATTAAAAAAACAAAATAAATCAACAACTTTAGCCTTTCAACATGTTTCAGGTTGTTAAGTGACACCATGAACTACCTAGTTACCTAAGACAAATTTGTCTTTGTTCCTTTAACATCACCGTCTCCCACCTTGCCCTATCTGATAGGTCATTAAATCCTATTGATTCTACAGCTTTGATATCTTAATAATGTCTGCTTTCTACAATTCCTTTGCCACCAACTTAGTTCAGACCCCTGCAAGTTTTCATATGAAATAAGGAAAGGGTCTCCTGTATTGCCTAGCTGTAATCTTATCCTCATACCCCTGCCAAACAGGCATAAAAATTGCCCATCTTCCACATTGCTGCAAATCTGATCATGTTATTCCAGTGGAATCTTTCCAAAGCTCCTTCAGGATTTTCTTCAGGATAGAATCATGGAACACAAGTCCCTTCAAGGCCTGGGACCTGCTCACTGCTACAGCTTACTTCTCAGGTTATGTCTGTGCACTATTCATGCAATTCTCCTTCTGTCTGAAATGTGCTTCTCTCTTTCCCATGTTTTTCATCTTTCAACTTTAATTTATAATTGACCTGAACATAGTCTTCAAAAAAAAAAAAAAAAAAGCTTTCTTAAGCACCAGTGTCACAGGCCCTTGTTCTGTGCTCTCAAAGAATCATGCATACTCTTCTTACACAATGGTCCTCACACTTCAATGTGCCCAGTGGTTCACGTACCTGTCCCCTTTATGCCAGAAGCTCTTTGAGGGCACAGGCCCTGCTTTATTAAATCTAGAATCGCTAGCATCTATTATTGACTTTAGTAAATGTGAGGTGGTAAATATTTGCTGAGTAAAGATATAATTAGAAAACTTACACAGAAAAAGCTTCTATTTTATTTTTCTTAGAAGGGGTTGTTGCTTTTTATAATCCCTTCCCCATTTCTATTGTTGCCTATTTCCAATTATTCTAAAAAATAGAACTAACCCTTATAGAAACAGTAATATTCTTCAAAATTAGGTAGTTTTGGGTTCTCCAAATAGCTAGGTATTTAAAATTGCATGATTTCTTGAAAAACATGTGCTGAGTTATACATCCTCAGAAGAAATTCATTTAAATAGCTCAAGACATAGCTAAGTTACAGGGAATGAAGTTAGAAGATATGTAAGGATTACACTCCCCAGGAGAGAATGCGTTGGGTTAGAAAATAAGCTGCATACAGCTTCATTAGGAAGGCAGAAAACCAACAGTCACTTTTGAAGAGTTTCTCTAAGCATCATCTTGTTTTTTTCTTTTACATTTTATAGCTCAGAAATATAGCTAAGATACCATCTAGGAATTATTTTTGGGGAGGGGCAACAGCCCTTTGAGGAGCTATGGTAATTATTAGTTTTATAAACTCTCTCTAGAACCTGTAAAGTTCATTTGTGCAAGTATTATTAATTCACTAGCATTATTTTGGTCATTTAAAAATCCAATTTCAAATCCCTGGAAAGAAGCACTAATGTCCAAATATGTATATGGATACCACTTTGTCTTTACTCAATTCACATTTTTCACATACCTACTACATATTGGGAATTAGACAAAGCACCAAAGATGTGAGGCGTGAATGCTGTACTAAATAAACTTTATATTTTTTAGATATGTTGGGTAGAGGAAGAGAAGATATACAGGCATAGAGTAAAATAAGTTAAATGTCCAAGTATCTGGTTTTTAAGTATATTGTTTACTTAAGTTCACCTATCCCCAATATTTATTCATTGACTCTCATGAAAACTGGATTATTAGAAAGATTCTAGTGTTCTGAATTATAATCCTCCAGGATTCCTTTATATTAAGAAGTGTGCATAAGTACCAGTTTATAATGATTAATATTATACTGTTGAAGTGACATGAACACAAAGCTTTTTATGACAATAAATAAATATGATGGAATATTTTCTAATATATTCCCCGCAAATAAGTACATTTTAAACTAAGAATAACTGTGAGTTAGAAGGCCTGGTTTTACCCACTGAGAGCGTAATTTCACTTCTGGAGACTCTCCCAAGAAATACACCTGGAGTATATTAAAAGAAATAGGTTTATGCAAATGATGTTCAAATTAACATGATGGCAAACATAGTAAATAGTCACAGGGCAAGCAATTCAATAGCTAGGCAATGACCAGGCATTAGTGCAGTCAATAAAATAGTCTTTTCTCTAAGTTTATGTTATGAGAAATGCTTCTGCTATAATAAGTAAAGCATTCAGAAATCAGAATTATATTTATGGTATAAGTATGTTAAATTAAGTAAAACATGCACAGAAAAGAGGGCTAGTAATAAATACATTAAAAATTTAGGTGGTTTTATCTGAGTACTGTCATAGTTGCCACTCCCCTTTTATTCTACTTTTAAGTATTTTATATTTTTAGAATTATGGACATGTATTAATACTATACTGAAAAAATAAATTTTATTTTAAAAATCACATACAATAAATAAATTTAGTTAATATCCATAAAGTTGGGTAACAATTCCTCTCTTCTGTCTTCTGAAATGGAAATTGCTCATTTTTTTGTTTTTTCTAATATGCCAATGAGTAAGTCAAAGGTCTCAGAAGTTTGAACTCATAGGATTAACTTTGCAGATAATAGTTGATTACAATTCACTAACAAAATAAAACAAAACAAAACAAAACTAGAGTTCCTAAAATAAGTACTATGTAGAATGATGGCCAAAATATTTATCACATATTAATGCCCACTGCTTTTCCCCTTTTTTGGTAAACATATATCTCTGCATATTCCAGCATTAGTTGGTTTATAGAGAATGCAAATCAAATTTTTAGCCAGCACTGATATTACTCTGAATTTTCCAGATAGCAAAGCTAAACATGACAGAGAATGTTACAACTAATTTACAACCAAAGTACAAACTACTAACCAGTCTGGCTCCCAAGTAACAGGTATGGAGGTAAAAACTATCCTTTCTATGCTAAAATAATCTATATACCATCTAAATTTGAATAAACTGTTTTTGAATAGTTCCAATATCTACAATTGCAGAAAATATTTAATGCAAAGTTGAGATGAAAGGGAATGTGTATACTAAATTTCTTACATAGTTTATATCAAAATCAATTGATTTTCAGCTGCAAGATGGTCTTCGAGATCATGTGGCCGGGGATAGAGTGGTTATCAGTTCTACTACGTGCATTACTCAAAGTAATAAGAACAAGGATTTTTAAAAAGTCTTGTTAAAAAAGAACAAGACTTTTGAAAAAGTCATCTTGGGTTTCCATCTTTGACAAACTTGTCACATGTAAAGCTTGAACAGGAGTAGTAAAAATCTTGTACTTCTTTGCCCATAAATAACTCGGTTGGGCCATGTCTGGAACAGCAGACTATATTTAATTCAATTTTAAGGGGATCGAAAAAAGACTGCAAGGGTAATGGAAATATACTATCCCATCAATACAAGGCAAGGAAAGCCAAGAAGGTGAAATGGTGGAGAAAAGGTCTCCTGAAGGAAATGAAATTAGAGAAGAGATAATTGCCTATCTACAGTATGGGAAATAATATCAGACATTTCAAATGAAGGTCATTTAAAAAAATGAAAGTTTCAGCAATGCTTTCACAGTGGACTTCAGTAAATCTCAACATTTCTTTGCTTTTAATTTCTAGGCTGTTCAATCTTGTATTGATTATTGTGGTTACCCACAAATTTTATTCTGATGTTCACTGTTGCATGTTAAAATATCAAGCCAAAAGTAGATAAATCAAACTGCCATAGAATAAGTAAGAAAATGATAGTTGGATAGAAAATAGTGATTTACATTTTGGCGTTTTTTAGCTATTGTTATAGACTATATTGATACTGAATTCAATAAAATGAAGCATGGGAAAACAACATTTTAGAAGCAATGCAAACTTGTGTCTCCCCAAGAAGATATAAACTGATTTTAGGCCAGAGGAAAATGACTTTTAGCCACATTTGTATTAGCTCAAACACAATGGACATAAACAATTTCTCCATCATGTCAGCTTAGTTGCTCAGCAACACATCACTTAGAAAAACAAATATTAAATCACTAACCGAATGTAATAATACAGGGGTATATTTAGAGTATGAGGAGCCAAACTATGTCAAGGGAAGCATCAGTGGTCAGAATGCTGTATGATTTCCTTTCCTTTGGATAAATACCCAGCTGTGAAATTGCTAGATCACATGGTACTTACATTTTTAGTTTTTAAAGGAATCTCCATACTGTTCTCCATAATGGATATACTAACTTACATTCTCTCCAATGGTGTACAAGAGTTCCCTTTTTTCCACATTTTTCCCAGCATTCATTATTGCCTGTCTTTTTTTTTTCCCCCCAGGGTATTGTGAGGGTACAAACATTATGGTTACACTTTATGTCTTTGCCTCACCCAAGTGCGGGTTAAAGGCATGCCCTTCCCCCCTACAGTGCTCCGTGTGTCCTTTAGTTGCAGATTTACCCCCCTCATCTCCCTAATCTCTGAGAGTATTTCTGCCACGTGATCACCCTAGTGTTGGTCAGTTAGTACCAGTTTGATGGCGAGTACAAGTGGATCCCATTCTTCTGCTCTAGTGGTGCCTCACTTTGGATAATGGGCTTAAGTTTAATCCAAGAAAGTATAAGAAGTTCTAGATCACTGTCATTTCTTATGATTGAGTAATATTCCATTGTAAACATATACCAAATTTTAATAATCCACTCATGGATTGACGGGCACTTGGGTTGTTTCCACATCCTTGCAATGGTGAATTGTGCTGCTGTAAACATTCGGGAAATCAGCATGTTGAAGAGATATTTGCACTGCTATGTTTGTTGTAGCAACAGTAACAATAGCCAAGATATGGAATCAACCTGGTTATCCATCAACAGATGAATGGATAAAGAAAATGTGATATTATGTATATACATAATGTAATATTTTTCAGCCATAAAAAGGAATGAAATCCTGTCATTTGTGGCAACATGCATGAGCCTGGAGGACCTTGTGTTAAGTGAAATAATCCAGCCACAAAAGGGTAAATACTGCATGTTCTTCCTCTTATGTGGAATCTAAAAAGTTAATCTTACAGAAGTAGAGAGTAGAATTGTGGTTACTTGAGGCTGGGAAAGGTCAGAGGGAGGTGGGGATAGGGAGAGGTTGATTTATGGATACAAAATTGCAGCTAGAAAGGAGGAATAAGTTCTGGTGTTCTATATATCTGTTAAGGTGACTATGGTTAACAATAATTTGTCTATTTTCAAATAGCTAAAAGAGAAGATTCTGAGTATTCCCAACACAAAGAAATGGTGAATATTTGAGGTGGCGAATGTGCTAATTACTCTGATTTGGTCATTACACATTGTATACATAAATCAAAATATTACACTATATAAAAAAAAGAATGCTGTATGAGTGTGGACTTACAGAAAACTTGACATATCACTAAAAATACATTACAATTTTATAAAGAAACATATGAAATGATTTATTTACATCAAAGTTAATGAAACAAAAAATGCACAATCTAAAATGAAATAATCAATTTTCCATCAAAGATATTTGATACTTGAATTACCAGTTACATACAGTCTTTAATGTCTGAGAACAATACGTGAACCATTATCACTGAACAACTCAATCACATATTATGAAAATAACCATATAATAATGTCCAGAGAGTCATAAGTTTAAGTTACGTGCACACACACACACAAATATACCACAAATCAAATACCCGCTTATGTATGTAGGCAATTGTATTTTACAACAATAAACATATATATATTAATTAAAATTTTAGCTTGTATTTTGTCTGTGATAACAACAACAAAAACAAAGTCAAGCAGACAGCATAAATAAACATGAACTTTGAAAGGAGGGGGCAATTTGACCAAATTCAAATAATTCCAGCTCTCCACAATAGAAATAACACCTAGGTGTACAACATGAGAACAATAGTCAATTTCATATCCTTTTATCTTGTTATGAGGGTCAGATGGAGTTAACACTGGTGGTTCCAAACAAGAAAAACTATTTTGATTCATATGGACATACACACATGAAGAGAGAGACTTTAATTCCTTATGTTTATTGAGAATTTCACATACTTTCTTGATATCCCCTCATGCTGAAATCTCTGCTCTATCACAGATTATTGTGGTAAATTTAATCAATTATGGTGAAAGAACATAATCTTGTTTCACCTAAATGAATGAAATAGTATGTTTATGCTCATACCAGTGGAAAGATTGTTCTGATCTCTTTCAAGACATGGCCTGAGTAAACCTTGGTACCTTAAGATTTTCCAAACTCAGGGAGAATGTAGATTCAGATATATAGCATGGGCCCTTTATTATTAAGATCCAATTTCAAAAGGTAGGAACTTCAGAAAGCATACACAGTAAGTTCTGAGATATAAGAGCAGGATCACAAAAGAAGAGTGTTCCCATCTGTTTTAGAAAACCAATTAAATAATTATTTCAACAAATGCTACAATCAAGGATTTATTTTTTATCACAATCTTTCTTTTTACATACATAATATTTAAACCATGTCCCAGGAGCTGTGCTAAATATTTTATAAGTGTTATCTTCTTTAATAGTAGCACCATTTCAAAATATTTTATCAGTGAGAAAACTGCGTCATAGAAATATTAAGCAACTTGCCTAAGACTACCCAACTAGTGAGGGGTAGAGGTGGTGTTTTAACCTCAACCATGGGCTTTTAGAGCTTATATTTTTAACCACTACATTGTATAGCACCTTGTTTTATTAATTTGGAAGAAATATGTTTAACTAATGGCGCTTGATGCAAATGAGATTCCATATCCAAAATTAATGATTCATGGGGTTGAAAAGGAGATCCTCAAATTCATACTAATCCCACGTATGCACACCTACCAAAGCCTAGTATATTTGGCAAATATTTGGCACTTGTTATATATTTGCTTAATCAATAAATGAAAGAATACAGTATGAATATCCAAATCAACTTAGACAGGGAGGTGCCATTATCTAAGGCTCATTATTTCATGGAATAGTGGCTTTGACTCTGTTTCAAGGTGATGACACTACTTTTGGCACTGTAATAACTCAATCATTATAAACACCATAGGCACTGGGGTCATTAGAATTGTTCATTTTCATGATATTCATTAGAGAGGGAATTGATCAGAAAGATAATATCCAAGTTTGGGTAAAGTATTACGCATATTTAAAGAAGAAAGATACTATACAATGCTGAGTACAGAAAAAATAGAATGTAAATGAACATCAGTTGCCAGAACTAAAAGTAGATACCATAAGTATATGTTTATTGGTTCCTAGGATCAGTGAATCACAGTAAGTTAAGTTTTCTTCATGAGATTCTTTTACCTTGTAATTTACACTTTTGTAAACCAAACTTACTCTTGGAATAATCTTCAGTTGTGATTTCATTATGTCTTATTTTATGACCATATATTCTTCTTAATTATAGAAAGCAATTTGTTAATAATAAGCAAATATATTTAAATATGAATTATATGTAGTCAGAAGCTAATGAGTTATGAGAGATCAGACTTCAACCAAATTTGGAGAATCAATTTTAGTGAGAAAATAGGCAAATGTCAATGGAGGAATAATCTAAAATGTCTGTATCTTTTATAACATCTGTGGAAGATTTCCAAGAGGGTTCATCTAAGGGAAAGGCTAATTATTTTATATGGCTCCTCTGTAAAGTCACAGCTCTGTAATCCCTCTTCAGAGGTGTAACCTTCAAAAAAGGGTTGAAAAGAGCTCTGGGTGAGTGAAAAAGTGCTGGCTCCCATGGAGAAAATGATTGGGCTCCTGATGACTGCCTGTCCTAGAGCATGACAGGGAAACCACATTGCCGAGACAGACTAAACCGTAACAATTTCGTGTCTAACATATTTCATGAGAATTCTAGGGAAGAAAGTCATTCTCCATGATTTTCTCATTAATATACTACGCAAGGATGTCAGAAGTGGAAAGAATACTCGTGTAAAACTTTTTCAAGATGAAAATTCTAATTATTACTCATAATATTGCCTAAGTTATATTTAACACCTAGATCCCTGAAAAGTGAACCAGACCCAGGAATATAAATTGTTGTATGGCTATGTCAATAAAAAAAAAAAAA
>RJWJ010017643.1:0-32678 GCA_004363605.1 Indri indri | reverse complement strand
ACTTTTTTTTTTTTCTGAAAGGCAACCCAGCATTTATTAAAAAAAAAAAAAAGCAGTTGAAGGATTTGGGTAAGTGGTTAGGAAGAATATATTGATGTTTGGAGTTATAAAGTAATGAAATGTGTTATAAAAGTTGAGTTTCCTGGTTCAAGAAAAAAAATTTGGAGTTAAAGTATACTTTGAGGATGGGACTCTGGTCTTTTTTGAGGTTTTATTATATTTTGAAGGTAATGCTTATTTTAGAAAAGGTACTGTATTAATCCAGTAGTAAATTAAAGTATAACTCATACTAATCAAGTTTATTGTAGTCGTGGTCACTGTTTAATAAACATTTATGTGTAAGTTTACTGTGTGACCAGAGTTGAGGAATCCTCTTTTTTGGATTCTGGGTTATATTAGGCTGCATTGCTTTAATGTTTTTCCTCATGGGGATGCCAGAGGTGCTGGAGCTCTAACCTGGTCCCACAACATGAGAACCTCATCCTAAGAAACAAACTTCAAACTTCATGAATTCTTATGGTTGAGGCCTTTCACTCATCTATTATCTCAGGACTGTCACATGTCCAGGGCAGTTCTGTCCTATTTCCTCATACTGAGGAAATTGTGTCTCCCAAATTGCCTGAGTCGTATGATGTAAACTGCATCCACAATTTGATTTTCCCAGCTAGAAGACAGAAATGAAATGCAGTTGATGGAAATAGCCTTGGGTCTTTAAGGTTTCTTGCATACTTCTTGGTGCTACCTTGTTCTTAATGACTTGGTAAGAGTTAATGCTCCATCCAAAAGTTCCTACTAGAAACTTCCTTGTTGGCAGACACAGGTCCAGAATGAGGCGGAACTTGAAGAGGGGGATAATTGAGTACTCACCCTTGGGAGTCTTGATTTTCTCATAGCACCGAAAGGTGGCAACAAGGAAAAGCCCTTCTCCAAGCTGGAAAATCGTGTAGAGGAGAGGAAAAAAGAAAAGCGGTCCAATGACTTCAGGGGGAAAGGTCACATTGAGGATGGTGGCACAGAGATGAGTATTTTGGCATCCAGTCTCCATGCCGACAGTGCGTCTGCACCTGTGTAGGTGGGACAGTAAAAACCGTGTATGCCCTCACAGAAGGGACATGAGGGAGCAACTTTGCTTGCACTTCTCTTCCCTCCCAGATACTCCAGGATCCAATGAACAGTCCAACATAGGAAGATGGAAAGGAGCCAGGTATGTGGGGTGCTCGTGGGTTCAAAGAAAGTCAAGTAGACCCACTTGACACTAACAGCCCTGAGGGGATGGTGACTAGCTGGTTCATGTCAGGAGGTTTTATGAGAGGTTTTTTAAGTGGCTTGGAAATCTATAACTTGTCTGCTCTTGGAAGATTGCCAGAGTCTGGAAAAATGTCTGGCTGTTGAGGGATGAAAGGAAGGTGTGAGCCAGTATCATTGACTGGCTTGTTACGTTGGGCTAATGGGACAATTAGACTTTCAACATACAGCAGAAGATAGTTTGTCTGAAATGTCTGGGACCTTATCCTGTTTCCAAGTTTCTGGCTTAGACATTTAACTGTCACAAACGTGATAATTACAAAAGCAACAACAATAAAACCCAAACTTGATTGAGCCCCATTATCAATCTTTGGAACACATTCTCTTAGTTTTGCTTTGTATTTTATGGATTAAATGGTGGGATGTTTACATTTAATGAGTATAGATACAATTCATTGCATTATTAATTGTATTAAAATAGTTATCTATTAAAACCCTGAGAGACATCATAGCACCTTTATTATGAAGGAGACTACTGTGACAGAACTTGGCACTGTGGCCATTATCTCCATCACCCTGTTTTGGTGAGAATTGACATCACTAAGTGGTCATTGGCAGCCTTTTGGCTCACTATGTCATCATGTGTTACATCCTGTAGTAATTCATTCTTTATTAAATTACATTGGTTTTAAAAATGGATAATTATCTTTTAAATTGTATTTTTAAAATTCAGGGTGTTCTTTTTTGGGGGGAGTACTACTAATGTTTAGACTCTTGCATCAGTATTTGTTTACTGTGGCTGAAAAGAGGAAAAATCCTTGTACTAGTCAGGGTAGACAGGAGGGTGCCTGATGTTTCCACACCATACCCTCAAACTGTTCTCTAAAGTAGCAGCTGTGTATGTGAATTGGATTACACTTTAGCCAAGGTCCACAGCTACTTCAGATCTCAGTGTCATTTAGCAGAACTGTTACCCAGTGGTGTCCTTGTCAGGACTAAAGCCTAGGCAGAAAAGGAAGAAAAGTGGGAAAGGAAGAGTATTTGTCAACACTTGTTATGATGACATGAAACTACCCCAGTGTCAATAACTATCAAGGAGTTTGGGCAGGAGATGGTATCTACATTTGGTGTGTCTGGGGGTATTTTGCCATTAGCTATTGCCGTTTGGGTGATAAGGTTTAGCTGGTGCATTTGAACATATTGCTAGGAAAATGGCTCCCCCAGATCTTGGGTTCCTAGCTCCTTATCCTTTTCCTGAGAGGCTAGGACAAGAATAAAGCCCATGGCAGAGTGGTGCCTAAAATAATACCTACCGTCCATTGAGGCGGAAGAGAGCAGAGAGAAGGTAGCCCAGCAGGAAGCCAATAAGGGGCATCAGGAAGGAACTGGCCAGCAAGGTTGGTGTCATGGCAAACACGATGCTCTTGCCCACATTGATGGCAGAAAGGGTGACGATGGCCCCACTGAATGTGGCAATGATTAGCACCCCTCCCTGGGCATGAGACAAGAGGAAAAAGCAATTAGAAGGGTGGGGAATAGGGAGGAATAGAGAGGTGGGGATTGGAGGTGGAAGGGAATGTGAAAGACCTCTATCTTCCATCTTTTTGGATTTCTTATTGGTAGCTAGGAAGCCTGGAGGACAGAGAGCTAATCCGATCAATGCTTTCATTACTAAAATCTCAGCCAAGAATAGCTACTGCTTTTGACTTCTCTGGATAGCAGATTTTCAGGCAATAGCTTTGAAGGAATGATTCTGTTCAGGTATCCTGCAAAGTGCATATTATAAATTAAAAGTTTCAAAGTCATTATTTTGGAATTTGTATACATATGTTCCTATAGTACTGTTATTGTTCCAAATATTTTGGAACTCATTAGAACTTGTCATACTTGTCTCAGATACCTCCAATACAGGTAGGGACTTCATCCGTTTGAGGATGAATTTGACTTCTAGAAATTGCCAAGAGTTATTCGAAGTAAAGCTGGTAAATAAGGTGGACGATCAAGCCAGGTAATACGATTTTAGATCCAAAATGGTGTGTAACCATATGGGGACAGGCCTACTTTCTTTTTTTTTTTTGAGACAGAGTCTCACTTTTGTTGCCCTGGCTAGAGTGAGTGCAGTGGTGTCAGCCTGGCTTACAGCAACCTCAAACTCCTGGGCTCAAGCAATCCTTCTTCCTCAGCCTCCCAAGTAGCTGGGACTACAGGCATGCGCCACCATGCCCAGCTAATTTTTTCTATATATTTTTAGTTCTCCGACTAATTTCTTTCTATTTTTAGTAGAGACGGGGTCTTGCTCTTGCTCAGGCTGGTCTCAAACTCCTGAGCTCAAACAATCCGCCCGCCTCAGCCTCCCAGAGTGTTAGGATTACAGGCGTGAGCCACCGTGTTGGCCTGGCCTACTTTCTTGAGTGACCTGCAAATTGAATATGAAGGAAATGCCCCAAAGAACTTTGAGAAACGTCTTGGGCAATAAAAACATCATCAGAAAGTATGCAGGTCCACCCTGTCCCAGGTGAGTGTTGTGAAAGCAGCATTCATTGGGAACAATGGTATGGTTTTCACTTGTTTTAAAAGTTCTTCAGGCGGAGCGCGGTGGCTCAGGCCTGTAATCCTAGCACTCTGGGAGGCCGAGGCAGGTGGATTGTTTGAGCTCAGGAGTTCAAGACCAGCCTGAGCAAGACTGAGACCCCATCTCTACTAAAAAAAAATAGAAAGAAATTATCTGGACAACTAAAAATACATAGAAAAAAAGAATTAGCCGGGCATGGTGGCACATGCCTGTAGTCCCAGCTACTTGGGAGGCTGAGGAAGAAGGATCGCTTGAGCCCAGGAGTTTGAGGTTGCTGTGAGCTAGGCTAACGCCACAGCACTCACTCTAGCCAGGGCAACAGAGTGAGACTCTGTCTCAAAAAAAAAAAAAAAAAATTGTTTATTACTTCATATTTGAATCTACATACCATTTAAAATTTTCAATATGTGACTTTATGATGAAATTATAATGTTAAGGTTTTTCATTACGTAACATAGGATGAAAGCTTTGGCGTGTACTTCCATGCACTTTGCACTTTCCAAAGTGCATTTCAAAGAATCACGACTCCCAAATGATAAACACGTTGCATAAATTTAGGGCTGTGTGTCCCTTTCATCTTCTGAGTAAAGGAATCATAGCAAACTTTTCTCAAACTTAACATGTTATTTTGTAATAGTTATACGCGTTCAGTTTCTAGTACATTCACATGTATAGCATTTTATATTTCCTAGTAACACTTAAAGAATTAATGGTAAAATACCTATAATGAAATTTACTGTTTTAATCATTTTTGAGCATACAGTTCAATGGCATTAAGTACATTCACATGTTGTCCTAATGACATTTTAACGTTTATTTTTATTGCTCAAATTTCAGCTGCACAGCTTTGCATTTCTGTTTTTAATCCATGCTGTAACTGATGTGATCATATAAAACATCACCTGTACCAATAAGTGGTACTATTCTAGGATAGGAGTGACATTCACACATCTCATCAATAACCACATGCTTCAAGTATTATTAAAAGACTTATTCTAATGGGCTTCCCACTTTGCCTTGCATTTTTAATTGATTTCTCCTTTGGGATTTGCCCTTTACCTAGTGACCAAATAGTTTTTACTTTCATAAAAAGAGTGTAATGGATAGATAATGTAGGGGACATTGAGCTAGAGGAATTGTCCATAAATCCAGAAACCCTCTTCCTCTGCATGAGTGTTCACTGTCATTCTCCCCCTCTTATTTTCTCACGCTGGGGGGCTGCAGAGTGGTGGTTATGAGCACAGACTTTGTCATGATCCAGGTTTGAAAGCTGTCTGTGTTTGTCTCTAGATGTGTAAACTTTGGTGAGCCACTCAACCTCCCAGAGTGAGGTTGACAGCACAGGACCTGGCTGGCTTATAAGGACCACTCATTAAGGACCACCACTTCTGCCAGAGCTAGTTATTGGAAGTTGGGTTATTTCAATTTGAAAGGTTCTGGGAGGGTTGTGTGTCCAGAGGCTAGGATGATAATTTGTTCATTTCTCAGCTTGGCACTGTATTATTTATGGGACACGAAGATGAAGGATGCTCATAGCCCTCAGAGAGCCATGAAACCAAGGAGACCTCAGCTATTGCATCTTGATCCACATTCTTGTCTCTGCATCCTCACAGGAGTGATTCCTGTTTGGGAGCATGTGAAAATCGAATGGAGCTCTTGACCTTATGGTTGTTTAACCCTGGAGGTTTAGCCAGGGGCAAAATGGGTCCAAGGTATGCCTGGGTTTTGTAGATCACCTTTTATGTAGTCCATTGTTGGTGGTCCTTGTCTTTCTAGCCCAAGTATTAATATTTCTTAGCCCTTTTAATATTCTCTGGGGTCATTTCGACTTCATTTTCGCTGTGGCATTGAGTAGTGCATGTGTAACAACAGGAACAGGAGACTGGTTGATAATCCTGGCCCTTCCAAGTAACTTTTCTGGGCCTCAGTTCAGTCTGCAAATTGGGAATAAGGCAGGAGACTGAACTTGATCTTGAAGCCTTCTCCAGCTTTAAGATCTGAGATCCTGCCTTTGCATCCTCAAAAGAACACTTTTTCGGTTACTCTGAGGTAAAAAGGAGACATGTTCTCATATCAGTTGTTATTAGCGGTGTGAACTTGGGATTCTGGTCCCTGGTTTTCCTACCTACAAAAAAAGGGTGGGCAGAATTGCATTAAATGATAGTGAGGGTCACTTTACATTTTTATATTCTGATTTTTAAAATTCTATATACCCCACAGACTATCTTGAAATAAAATCATGGACACAAATATGTTTCTGTTTCTGTTTTTTTTTTTCCTGCTTATGTGTGGAATAGACAGGTAGCAGGCAGGACTTGCCCTTCATTTCTTTATTTTCAGGGCACTGTGATAGGTGCTGTGGATTCGGTGTTAATTATGACAGCTTTATGGCCTTGCTTCTTGAGAAACAGGTGAGTGGGGAATAAAAATGCACAAGTATTTATAATACAGTGTAATAACCAACCCAAGGGTTGGCAGGTGTTGGGTGCTATGGGAGCGAATAGGACAAACATCCTACCCAGGCTTGGTGGGGTGCTTCAAGAAGGCTTCCTGGAGGAGGTGCTATTTGTGTTGAGACTTAAAGGGTGAGTAGGAGTGACCCAGTGAAAGATGATGAGTGGCATGGGAATTGGGGAGAAGAATGTTTGAGGTGAAGGGAAGGGCATGTGCAAAGAGAAGAGAGCTTAGACTGGTGAGGTCAACTGAGACCAATAAAAGCCTGAGGCTCTACATTAAGCAGTTTATACTTTATCCTGGAGGGGAATAAAGAGCCAATGAGTTCCTTACATGATAGAGTTGGTTTACATCTCTACCCTCAAGTTAAAACTGGGTCAGGGAGTCAAGTTAGAAGGCTGTTTCAGTTGTCTGGTGAGAGGATAGTGGCCTGAATGAAGACAGTGCAGCTAAGGAGGGAGAGGAATGAAGGGATTCAAGCGACAGAAGGGGGAATTGATGGTCGGAGATTACACGGGTGTGAGTGGGGAGGGAGAAGGGGATGTTGAAAATGACTTTCTAGTTGAGGCAGTTAGGCACACAGATTGTCACTGAGATAGTCACACGGGGAGGAGGGGAGAGCAGGCTTAGGGAAGAGATGATAGTAGTTTAAAACATACTAGGTTTTAAATGTCTGAGGTAGAAAGATCTAGCAGGCAATAAATGGACCCCGGAGTCAGGAGAGAGTTGAGGGCTGATGATGCTGTCGTGGAAGCCATCAGCTTGCAGACGGTAGCTGCGGACCTGAGAGGGATCAGATCCTGCCATGGGGAGATCCTGGGCTGGGGGAAGTCTGGCAAGAAAGGCAGAAAGCTTGGTCTGAATGCAGAGAAGTTACCTTTTCTAGAGGAACCCACAAAGGAGTCGGAACAGAAGTCATGAGAGGTGGTGGGAAAGCAGCAGAGCTTAGGGTCATCAAAGCCGAGGGAGAAAGCTTTTGAGAAGGAGCCAGTGGTCAGTTATGTCAAATTCTGCTAAAAGGTCGAGGAAGGATTGAAGAATGTTGGATTTGGCAAAGAAAGTGGAGTAGGTCGTCATCAACATGCTGAGAAAGTGGGAGACCAAGGAGGAGAGAAGAGAGGGATTCAATTAACAGGCTAATTGTTGGCCTGGCCACTTGTGAGAGCTGTGGCGGCATGGTGGAGGTGGAAGGTGTTCGAAAGGAAGTAGGCTGACAGACGAGGGGCAGTTTTTCTGAGGCCTGGCTAGGAGGAGGAGCAAAGAAAGGTCTTAGCTGGAATGGGAGGTGGATTCCACAAAAAATCCCAGTAAAGGATTTTTTTGTTTCTTAAAGACAGGAGAAACGTGAATCTATATCAATGCTGATTGTAAAGAACCAATACAGAAAGTTTTAGAAATGAGAGTGACGGGGGGAGGCTACTGGGGGAGGAGGCATAATCAATAAAAGATGGTCTCTGAGAAGCAACGGCGAGAGGGTTGGAGATAGACCCAGGGCCCCAGGGTGCGGGGATGGGTAATCAGCCGTGGACACAGGAGGAATGACTTGTTCACGTCTTCCAGGAGGTGGGAAGGGGGGCTGTGGCCATGGGGTGGGGACAGGGTACGGGCAAAAACTACCCTTAAGACAATGGTAGTGTGAAAATAATCCTCCCCCACTCCCCGAAAACCTGACTTGCAGCTTTTTTGTTCCAGGCCCAAAGCTGCCGCCAATCCTTGGGCTTCCAAGCAGCACACTCTGTAGACTAGGCCAAAGGCGTTGATCCAGGGGCAGAGATGATAACGGGAGGTCAGAAAGTGAAGTCCTTCCTGAGGACCAGGGTGTACTCCTGGTCCAGGGGTATGAACAGTGAGCCAGAGGGGAGGCTGACAAAGATCAAACTGCAAGGTTGAAAAAGTTGGTGGAGGGTCCATGGTTGCATTCTAAGAGTCTGGGATTCTTCCAAGGGCAAGGCAGTGGTGTGATGCCCTGTGACCACAATACTCCTCTAAACCCTCTGTGGCCTTACTTCACTCTACCTCCCATGTCCCTCCCAAAATGCTAGGAGTGTGTATACCACCTCTTTTTCCCTCTAAGCTCTTGTCAAGTCAGGCAAGTTTGCCTTTGGTACTCTCTGAACTCCTATTCAGCCTTCTCCCCAAGCTTACTTAAATCCTACTCTTTCTTCATGGTTTGGCTCAAGCCCCTTCCCTTTAAAAAGCTGCCTTGACCACCCTGGCCCTTACTAATCTCATCTTGCATTGTACCAATATTTGCTTGTACACAGGTGTTGGATTTTGTTTCTCTTGTATGTTACTTCACTTTCTGCAAATATCAAACTCTGGGGACAGTGAATCCTCAGTGCACAGTACAAAACTTAGCATCTATATAGTAGGAGCATGATACCAGTTTAATTTTATTATTAAAATAATGATTATACCTTATAGTTGTATATGATGTTTTTACTGTTTTGCCCTAAGTTTTCAAGCCCCCAGGCTCTTACCTTCTTAACATAGGATACATATTGTGGCCGTTTGGATCTGAGGATGATTCCTATGGTGCAAGGAATGAGGACCAGGATCAGTGATATTATGATGCTGACATAGGGCACCTTGTCCTTCACTTCCCCAGCATAGATCCCTCTGGAGTAGATGTACAAGAGGAGAGGCATCATGCCCAGGGCAAAGAAGGTGGAGCAGGTAGTCATCACAATACTGGGTGGGAGACATTGGAAGAAAGGAGAGAGAGAGAGAACGCGAGCAAGTGCATTAATACAAACTGTTTTGTTGAGTGCCTGCTATGTGCCAGGCACTGTGCTAAGTGCTTTACATAGGTTGCTTCATTTCCTTTTCCCAATATCCTTAGGCAGTAAGTGTACTATCTTCTTTTTGTTGTTGTTGTTAATAAGGAAGCTAGGGACTCGAAGAGTTGTGTCTTGTCCAAAGCCACACAAGCTAGTAAGTAAGTAGCTAAGGCAAGACTTGAACCCAAGCCTGTTCAACTGTTTGAATCCCTGTGTGTGTCATTATGGAAGGAGACATTCTGATCTCTTCTGCAATAGAAGAAAATAGAATTTTTGCTTTGAGCGCCTGCCTTATGCACAGACTATTTTGAAGAAAGCTGTGTGATCCCATCACTCTGACTGTAGGCCATTGGATCATGGAATAGCACCTGACTCACAGTTGCTAAATGTCTTGCTTAGAGCCCAGGGAATGGCTGGATGTAGTAGCTTTGTCCAACTGAGATAATAAGGATTAACTATATCAAGTATGTTTTACCTCTTGGGAGTTTGAGTGTGAAACACAGTGACAGAGAACTTGGTCTTTGGGAATGGGTGGTATGGGAGTGATGGTCAGGCAGAAGCCAAAATGCCTAGTAAGAAAAAGCAGTAAACAGAGGTCATGATTACAACACCTATGACACAGTGGACACCTAGAACACATAAATACGTATCTGAGCTTGTAAGAAAGTAAGGGAGGTCACCTGTAATCCTAGCACTCTGGGAGGTAAAGGTGGGAGGATCACTTGAGGTCAGGTTCGAGACCAGCCTGAGCAAGAGCGAGACCCTGTCTCTACTAAAAATAGAAAATGTTAGCCAGTCAACTAAAAATAGAAACAAAAAATTAGCCGGGCGTGGTGGCTTGCACCTGTAGTCCCAGCTACTCAGGAGGCTGAGGCAGGAGGATCGTTTGAGCCCAGGAGTTTGAGGTTGCTGTGAGCTAGGCTGACGCCACGTCACTCACTCTATCCCAGGCAACAAAGTGAGACTCTGTCTCAAAAATAAAACAAAACAAAACAAAAAAAAAAAAAAAAAAAAAGAAAGAAAGAAAGAAAGAAAAAAAGGAAAGAAAGTAAGGGAGGTGCCCAGGAAAAAGAAACAATACATAGTAGTTAGCAGGCAGGCTCAAGCAGAAGCTGCACTGTATTGAGGGGTTAGAGAGTGGTGTGTTGGTTTTGATAATCTGGAGGGTTAGGTTTTAATGGCCAAGGGAGGTCATAGGCCTAGGATAAGGAGGAACGTTGAAACTGAGAAATAAATAATAAAAGGAAGGATCATGGGAGCACAGGGGGCTTTCTAATTATCTCATGGATCAAATATGAAATCATGCCAAAAAATTATTTAGAATAGAATAATAAAATACCTATTTTAAAACGTGGGGAGGTGACATAGGGTTAGGCAATCGTTTCTTTGATATGATTCCTAAAGCTCAAGCAGCCAAAGAAAAAATAGATAAATCAGATTTTATTAAAATTAAAAACTTTTGTGCTTTAAACGACACTACCAAGAAAGTGAAAAGACAACACAGAGAATGGGAGAAAATATTTGCCAATCATATGTCTGATAAGAGTCTAGTATTCAGAATATATGAAGAACTCTTACAATGCAATAGTAAAAATAACTTAAAAATGGGCAAAAGATTTGAAGAGATATTTTCTCCAAAGAAGATATACAAATGGCCAATAAGCACATGAAAATATGCTCAACATCATTACTTATTAGGGAAATTCAAATCAAAACCACAATGAGATGCCACTTCATACCCACTAGCATGGCTATAATAAAGAGGTATGATAACAAGAGTTGGAGAGGATGTGGAGAATTTGGAATCATCATACACTGTGGTGGGAATGTAAAATGGTGCTTTGGAAAACAGTTTGGCAGTTTCTTAAAAATTTAAACACAGAGTTATATGACCCAGCAATTCCACTCTTACATATAGATTCCAAGAGAACTAAAAACATGTTCTCACAAAAACTTGTCTATGAATGCTCATAGCAGTGTTATTCATAATAGCCAAAAGGTGGAAACAACTCATATGTCTATCAGCTGAATGAATGAACCAAATATATTTAATAGTATATCCATACGATGTAATATTATTCAGTTACAAAAAGAAATGAAGTACTGCTGCATGCTACCACATATGATGAATCTTGAAAATGTTATGCTAAGTGAAAGAAGTCAAGACACAAAAAGTCTCATAGTGAATGCTTCCATTTATATGAAATCCACAGAGAGAGAGAAAGTAGGTTCGTGGTTATCAAGGGCTGGATGGGGAGAGAGAAATGGGGACTCTCTAATGAATATGGTGCTTCTTTTTGGAGTGATAAAAATGTTCTGAAATTAGATAATGGCGATAGTTGCACAGCCTTGGGAATATGCTAAAAAACCAATGAATTGTACATTTCAAAGGATGAATTTTATGGTATGTGAATTTCATCTTAATAAAAATAATTTTAAAACAGGGGAGCAGCTAAAGCAATTATTAGAGGGCAATTTATAGCCTTAAATATTTATATTGAAAAAGACTAAAAATGAGTTAAGCATCTTACTCAAGAAGTTAGCAAAAAAAAAAAAAGAACCCAATGAAAGTAGGAGGAAGAAAATATTAAAGATGGAAGAAGGAAATTTTAATATTATGTACATTAGCAGAGAGAGTAAAACCAAAAGTAGGTTCTTTGAGGAGCCCAATTAAGTAGACATTTCTGGTAAGACAGATCAGGGAAAAGGAGATATGGCACAAGTTTATGATATTAAAATGAAAAAGGAAACATAATTACAGACAAAGATTTTAAAAAGTCATAAAAGAAGCCAAGGACATTGTAATACTTTCATTTTCAACTTTGGTTAAATGGACAATTTCATGGGAACTGTAACCTACAAAAACCAAGTCAATATGAAGCCAAAAACCTGAATCAACTTAAAATCATTAGAGACATTTAATAAGTAATAAATAGTTCAATTAATAAGTAGTTCAAAATCTATCCCCTAAAACCCTACTTGACCTGTATTGTTTTACAGTAGTTCTACAAAATATACAAAGTGCAGATTGTCCCAATATTATATAAACCTTCCCAGAGAATATAAAAGGGAAAACATGCTTCAATTTATTGTATAATGCTAATATAATCTTGGAACTAAAACTGGAGAAGGATATTATGAGAAAGGAAAATTGAGGGCCACTCTCATTTATGAACGTAGAAGCAAAAATCATAAAATATTAGCAAACAAATCTAGCAATGCTTTAAAAAATAATACAATGAGCAAGATGAATAAAATAGTTTAAATAAGCTATTAATATATATCACTATATTATTACATTAAAGAAAATGGTATGATAATTTTATAGATGCAGAAAAGTCATTCAACAAAATTCAATGTTCTTACATAATAAAAATTTAGCACAATAGCAACAGGAGGGAAATTCCTGAACCTGAAAAGGATATCTATTAAAAATTGATAGCTAACATTAAACTTATTGGTAAAAGATGAGAAGGATTTCCTTTAACAATAGGAATAGAGCAAGGATAGCTGTTATCACCTTTTTTTATAAATTATACTATACATAAGCCCTCATTAGCACAGCAAAACAAGAAACAGAAAAAGTAAAGGGATGGGAAAAGAAAATACTAAATTTTCTTTTTTTTGCCAATGATAGGATTGTCCACAGATTAAATCCAAACGAATTTCCATTATAACTAGTAAATAAGAATTCATGAGATTCTAAATACATTAGATAGACAGATAAGTAAATGAATGAATGAATAATTCAGGTCCCGTATACTAGAAACAAATGATTAGCAAATAATTTTTTTAAAACATTTAAAGTATTCACAGAAACTACAAAATACTTAGAAATAAATCTAAAAGAGGTAAGATCTTTATGGAAGAAATTGCAAAATGTTATAGAAAGATATAAAAGAAGGCCTAAGTAAAAGAAAAGCTATACCTTATTCATAGATGGGAAGATTCAATACTGTAAAGGTGGTCTTTGAATTTATGTATAAATGTAATGCAAGTTTAATCAAAATTCCAGACATGTTTTTTGGAGATTTGGAAGCTGATCCTAAAATTCAAGTGAAAGAGTAAAAGGCTAAGAATAGCTAACATGATTTTCAAGAACAAGGTAGGGGGAGCTAACTTTCAGATATCAACACATCATAGGTCGGGGGTCGGCGGGGGGACGCTGGACGGATGGTGGGCGCGGGCCGCGGGGACGGCGAGGGACACGGGGACGGCGGGCCGCGTCCAGGCAGCCCACGGTGAGTGCGGGCCGAGGGTCCACTCGCGGGATTTCTGGTTTCCTTTAAAAGTTGCACTTCTGCCCAGTTTGCTCCAAATAGCTAAGTCCCAGCCCGAGGGTTGCGGGACTTCCTATCCCCCGGGGCACACGCGATGAAGGCGAGGGGCTGAACCCTCAGGAGCAGCTCCCCAACGTCGGTGGGGTGCCCCCTGCCCCCCACAACGGGAATGGGACCCGGGCTCCAGGGGGCGTCAGGGTGCGGGAGAGACCCCCAGGCTCAGGTGAACCTGCACCCACTGACAGTGCCTGAGGAATGAGTCGAGGTGTTTAAATGGGGGATAGGGTAGTAATTTACATTTTCCTATAAAGGCAAAAGGACTTTAAAATGAAAATATTTAGACAGTTTTAAAGAAAACTGGCGTCTTTCCCTGCTGGCCGTGGCCGGGTTGCTGGAGCGGGTCGTGAGCAGATCTGCCCACGGTGGGCAGGTGGGACCCAAAGGTTTGGATGTGAACCTCAGAGTGTCTGGGCCTTCAGTAACAGTTCCCACAAGGCCACTGTCGCAATCCAGTGTTCATTTCAACCGGTAACTTTTACTTCAAGTGAAAACTCATTAACTCAGAATGCAGTGGGCTTTTATTTTTTTCTGTGGCTGAGCCACAAAGCAGTTGTGTAGCTGTCAACATTCTGGATTTTGTGCAGGAGTTACCTGATTCCCCCATAGGTAGAACATGGCAAGGTGTAACATTCGCACTGCTTGCTTATTGTTAAAAATATATTTTGAACATCTGTTTTATAGAAAATATCTTTTATTAGAAAAGAAAGATGATAATTGAGGTTTACATTTTGCATATTTTTAACAATATGCTCTGCCTCTCTGTCTCTAACAGCATTTATTCAAGTGGCTTTAGTGGCCACATCTCAATTAGGGACACGGCAATTTTACAGTCAGGATGTTCATTATTCTTGCCAATTAGAAAAGTCATTTGTATAAGGTGCGATTTCATCAGTGATTAGGAGTTGTAGATAACTAGAGATGAGGTAAAGTTCACTTACTCAAAATGGCATTTTTATCTTTTAAAATAAAGATTTTGACCTTCTAGATAAAAAAAAATACTTATTATGAAATTATAATTAAGAAAGTGTGGTACTGGTGCAAGGACAGCCACATAGACCAATAGAAGAGAAGAGGGATCCCAGACATGAACCCATGCAGATTTGATTTAGGAAAGAGGTGGCATACTGGTAACTGGAGAAAAATTCACTCAGTGGTACTGGAAATTTTCTCTAGTCGTATGGAAAAATAAAATTAGATCACACCATACATCGGAATAAGTTCTAAGTCGATTGGAGCTTTCCATGTGAAAAGTAAAAATTTTAAACTTTTCAAAGAAAATATTGGAGAATATCTTTGTGACTTCACAGATAGTAAAGGATTTCTTAAACCCAAAATATAATATCATAAGCCATCAAGGAAAAATCATGATAAATTTGACTAAATTAAAATAAACACTCTGTATCTGAAGACATCATTATCAAAGTGTAAAGACAAGCTCCAAACTGTGACTAGACTGTTGCAACATATATAATCAACAAATAACTTTACAAATTAATTTTAAAAACCCACCAAAAGAACAATCCCATAGAAAAACAGACAAAGGACCTAATGTTTCCAGAAAAGGACAACCGAATAGCCAGTAAACATATGAAAAGGTGATAGACCGCCCATGAAATCAAATTTAAAACTACCCTGATCTATTTCACACTTAGGTGGCAAAAACTAAGAAGTCTGACAATTGCAATATAGATGAAGACATGGAGAAACAGGGATCTTCGGACACTGCTAGGGAAGTGTGAAGTGGAACAACTGCTTTGGAGACTGGTTAAAGATGTGTGAATCCCATGACAAAGCAGTTCTGGTTTTATTATGCACGCCCTTATATATCAGGTATGCACTGTTCATAGAAGCCAGATATGAAATCCACATAAATGTCTTACAGGAGAATGGATGAATACAAGCAAACTATACAGCAGTTCAAATGCATGAAGTAGCCATTTTATTGACATGCTTATCTCTCAAAAAAAGGAAGTTGTCAACTGTTTATGTTAATATAATTTTTTTTTGAGACAGTGTCTTACTTTGTTGCCTAGGCTAGAGTGCAGTGACGTCATCGTAACTCACAGCAACCTCAAACTCCTGGGCTCAAGCGATCCTCCTGCCTCAGCCTCCTGAGTAGCTGGGACTACAGGTGTGTGCCACAACGCCTGGCTAATTTTGTTTACATAAAATTTAAAGACATACGAATACAACAGCATATCTTGTTTCTGAATATATGCACGTGCTAATAGTTGAAAAAGATCTGTGGAAATGCTGAACACCAAATTCTGGGAGGTGCTCCTTTTGGCACATGGCAGAGGGGAATGAGATTGGGGAGGGGAATACAGGGGACTTCAAAGCTAGCTATCGATTTCTTCTTAGGAGAAAAGCCATGCACAAATTGTGTGTTCATTTTGGTGTGCTAGAGCAGAGAAGTTATGTTTACTTTGGCTTAGTGTGTAGGAGTGTTGGAGTTTGCTCTTGGACTTGGTGTGCCTCGTCAGCTTGAGTAGGTGGGAGCATGTTCCTAGATCTCCATGTATTTCCTCCACATGCACAGGTGCTGGGGGGCTGCTCAGGGACATCCATCTCCTAGCCGGCTGGTGTCTGTGCATGTCGTTTAACCTCAGTTTACCCTGAGGGACAGGGACAGAGAGGGGAGGTGACTTTACCTATTCTAGCTCTCAGAGATTGGAAGCATGGTAACACCGTGGGCCTGGCTTCCTCTCAGGGGGAAAGGAGCACATTTAGTTTTTTATTTTTACTTCCTGCTTAAAAGCATTGCATAGACCCTATTTCTGGATACCTGTATACCCTGTTTGAGGGACTGGTGTTGAGCCTCTGTCAATGGAGGGATTAGAGGCCGAAGCTGAGGGAGTTGTGAGGGGACCCATGAAAATCTCTGTGGGGAGGTGGGAAACTTCTGGGAGTCCCAGCGCTTCCATCTCTTCATGGTTGGGCTTCCTGCATGATGGGGGGCAGACCTGCAGAGGTTCTTAGGTTGTGTCCAAGCCTGCTGTCCCCACAGCCATTAGCTCTGCTCTCTGCTGTGAGGCCGGTGGTGGTGGGCGGAGCAGATGAGCTTGAGGGGAACCTGGGCAGTTAGCCAAAGGGGGCCAGGTCCTCTGGCACTCTCCTCTGTCCCTGGCAAGCCAAGCTCACTTCAGCTTTGAGGGCACTTTTTCTTGCCTGTGTGTCACCTACATTTTTTGCAGCTTGTCTAGTGGTATCCATGAGGAAGGAGCTGCCATGCCTGGCTATGTCGAGGGGTCCACCTGGTGGCCCAGGCTCATGTGATGGCAGACTGTCCCCAGACTCGCTCCAGCTGCCTCACTGGGAGAGAGCCCTGGGCTGGCTCTAGAAATAAGCTTCCCACAGATCTGGGAGACCTTTGGCAAGGCTCCGGACTTCAGTCTCTTCATGTATAAGATGGAATCGGTGTCTTACGCTTCCTCCCAACTCTGAATGGGAAATAGTAAGGTGTTGTGCTTTAAGAGAGGTCTCAAATTGAGGCCTGTAAGCTACATCTGGCTCTTCCACATGTATTGTTTGGTTTGCACAGTCTTTTTAAACAATTTGAATGAGTTGCCGATTTCACGCCAAAATGGAGGTTCTACCTTCTCTTGAAAAGCAGGAAGCTGTGGTGGCAGGGGGCCTCCTGCTCCCACAGAATGCCACCGCGTGGCGCCTGCCCTAGTTAAAGGGGCCGTGCCTCCAAGCTGCTGCTTTGTTTGTGGTCATGCGGGACTCGAAGATATTTGAGTGAAAGCACAGGCTCTGGAGCCACCTGGACCTTGAGCAAGTGTGTTAACCGGGACTCAGTGTCCCCGTCTCTAAATGTGAGTGGTCACGGCACCTCCTCCGGGTGCTGTATGCGGATGACACGCACTTATCCAGGTAAAGTGTTCAGTGCAGTGCCTGGCTATTTCTTATCCTTGTCCTTATTACAATACGCGTAACAAGTTGTCGCAGGTGCACTCAGATTGGACTTTGAAGTCCGGCAGCACGCGATGGTGGAGGAGATTCACGCCCTGCCAGTGGGGTCGGGGGCCTGGCTTAATGAGTAGTGTGGGAGGCTCGTTCGTGGGGTAGGGGCTTTATGGCAGAAGGCAGGCGTCCCAGCAGAGCATTATCTCTTGTGGGGTCTAAATAGAAGTGACAGAGGACAAGAGGCTGAGCGGAAGAGCATGAGGGGTCATGTTCTTGAGTCACCAGAGGCTTGGCGGGGCGGGGCCTAGCACCACAGAAAGGCAGACATTGCAGAGGCCTCATCAGCACCCATTGGCTGATGAGGCTGGGGCATCTGGTCACTCACACTTAAAAACTCCCCTGTTGTCCCTTATGCTGTCTCTACTGCTCTGCTTCTTCCACAGAGACACAAAGCCCTCAGAGTGCCCCTCCCTGGCCCCTGACTCCCTGCATGTCTTCTACACTGGGCTTAAGGTATAGTTTGGGTTCCTGGGGACACAGAGGCTGCAATGAGCCCTGTCTGCTGGCCGGATCAAAGACCGAGGGCTTGCTTTGCTGCAGGAAGGATTAGAATTGGCCAGAGGAAGGAATTTCCTCCCGTGAGATGGTTGAACATTGCAACATATCCCTGTGGGAGCCTGCACGAGCCAAGTCCCCTCTTTGCACCTCTCTCATCGACTACCTAAGTGAGGCTGTGCTACGTGGGTGGAGAGCCCAGAGCATTTCAGAGGGTGGGGCCTGGCAACCCCCAACTCTCTCCTGGTTTTTTTCCTGTAAAAATCGGTCCCAGGGTCATTTGGCATCACCAAGGGGGGGGGGGGGCTTCTTTATTGTTCGTTTTCTGAGCAAATTTTGGCCAGGGGTAGGGTGCTGACAGACACAAGCAGATGGGCCTTTGGACTGCACTACTAAACCTGGCATTGAATAGTGTCTCCACTGAGGACTGAACCAGAGGGAGCTGGCTTGAGGCTGAGGCTTAGCTAAGTGCGAGAGCTTCTGCTAGTGAGTTTTCTTCAGCCTCAGCAGAGGTGGCTGGAGCTGGAGCAGGTCTGAATGATTCTGCTAGTGGGTATTTGAGACTGGAGTCCCCCCTGTTTGGAAGGACAGGCATTGACCAGCCCCCGTGTGCTGGGTCTCCAGGAACGAGCCCTCGCTGATTTGTGCTCGAGGTGCTTTGGGTGGGGGGAGGCTGCTGTCTTCCCTCTACCAGTCTGGCTGGGGTGGGGCCAGCATAACCTGGGTGGGTGCTGGGAAACTCTGGGCCCTTCTTGGTTGTGCCTCTGCATATAAGTGGCACTGCATCTGATGGGGGGGGAGGGGATGAGGGACTTTAAAAAGAAGACATCCCAGATGCCTAAGTAATTAGGAGGACCTTTTGGAAATTCTTGCCTGCTCTGCAGGAATTTGAGGTGCTCGTTGGTTCCAAGTCACTTTGATCTCCCTGGCAATGTTTAGAAAGGATTGCACCCCTTTCAGATCTCCGGCCTCAAAGCAGACAACTTGCCCACCAGTGCAAGTGGGTGTAGTTCTCCGGAGGTGCCTTTGGTTTAAAGCAAGCCTCCTTTAAGATAATCCTTATGCTTCACTTGAGACACTTCTGGGAGTAAGGGGGCCTCCAGAATGCTCCTGGATCAGTTCAGTCCCTTTGGCTTGGTGCTTAAACCAAGAAGTACACCAGCTCCTGCCCCTAGCCCAGCATAAGCTCTTGACAATAATTGCCAGCCACCCACCCCGCCCCAGCGTCCACCAGCCCCCACTCACTCCCTCTGCTTGCTTTAGCCCAGCTGTTCCCCTTGATGATGACATCTCCAATGTGACCCCTGTCCCAGCCTGCTCCCTCCTCATCCCCAGCCCTACCTGAGGTTCATGTCTCCCTTCAAGGCCAGACTGAAGACATTGGACAGGCTCCCCCCAGGTGAGCAGCCACAGACCAGGATGGCCAGTGCCTCGGTGTTGGTCAGCCGGAAGACCTTGCCCAGTGCAAAGGCGGTGAGGGGCATGATGCCATACTGTGACACCAGGGCGATGGCCAGCCCTTTAGGCTTCCAGAGGTGAGCCTTGATCTTGCTGAACTCCATGGTGCAGCCCAGTGAGAGCATGGTGACGAGCAGCATGAGCACCAGGATGACGCTGAGCGCCATGTCGGTGGGGCGCTTGCCGAAGTTGGGCGGCAGGGTGAAGTTGACAAGGGCGGATGCGTTGTAGGCCTCCATCTTCTGAGGCTGGGAGACCACCCCTTGTTCTCCGGATGACTCCAGTCCTTGCTGGGTGCTTTCTTTTATCACCTCTCAGGTCAGAGAGTTTCTGGACAAAATGTAGCTCTGGGCAAATAGAAGGATTATGCAACTAATTGAGCTGTTTCTCTGGCTGTGGCCCCAAAGGGGAGAGCCTAGAGCCTTATTTGCCTGGCCCTCCCTACCTCTCCCAAACTCCCTGACCTTTGCTGCCTTCTTGGGGGCCACTCACATTCCTCCCTTACCACTTTGCTGCCTCTGGGACAAGGGGGCTTATTTCTCTCTTCTGCCCTCCACTTAGTGCGCCTCACAGGTATTCTTTCTTGGGGACCAGTCTGAGGTTCACAAGCAGTCCAGGGCCTGCCCTTCTCCTTCCCTGTAGCTCCTGGTCCCAGTGCCTTAGTTTCTTGGTCGGGGGAGGGTGCCCTCCCCATGTCCAGTGGGTTATCATTTGTCCCCAGAACCCATGGGAGTGAAAGGAGCTGAGTGTCACCTTTGGTCCCTGGATATAGGCAGCACAGCCCAAGGGGTTGTGGGACAGGGTAGGAGCAGGTGGTGTCACTGGCCTCTGGGAGGGGATGTGTCCATGACTCTTCTCTTGGGAGATGAGAGGATGTTGGTGTCCTTCTTGCCTGTGCTGGGGAAACCCTTGTCTTATCCCCAAACCTGGACTGCATGGGTCCCAGGGAGGAACACTCCACACTCCCTGGCATGCTTACTTCCAAAGGGAAGAACCTGTGGGGATGGCAGACGGGCTCTCAGGAAGCTTGGAGGCTCTTTCCTTACAGGGCAGCTGTGAGGAACCCTGGCTGTGGGGGTTAGTTTTTGCCCAGGGAGGCCCATCACTTGGGAAACTTGCTGAGAAGGAAGCAGGAATGCACAGTCTTTTCTGTCTGATTTCCTGGTTGTTCTGCTTTTGCACTGGGCCTGGGTGTCTCCAGCTGGGAGCCAGGCTCGGGGCATGCAGCAGCAGCAGAGAGAGGCAGGCATGCCAGGGGCAGGGCCATCTAGTATGCAGGTCATTTTGAACCTTGCTCCTTCCATCCCAGCTGCAGTTGTCTCTTGGCTGTGTTGGAATCCACGAAGCCTGAGTGTAGTCTTAAACAGGTGATTAGGCTTTGTGTGTAGGACTCCAAAGGGCAGAACAGGAATCAGGAACATGGGACAGGTTTTGAACCATTATTGGACAGATTTTGGCTTGGTGCTAGGAACTGCCTGAAAATGAGAGCTTTCCAACAATGGCCTCAGAGGCTTCTGGAATCTTGCATGGATACAGGTTGCATGATGGGATCTACACATGGTGCATCCTATCTATGATGAGGTTGCCACCTGAAGTTGTACAGTGCACAGCCTGTGGGGCTGTACACCATGGCTCTGGTGACATGAAATTGGAGCTCCTTTGGTCGGGGGAGGGTGCCCTCCCCATGTCCTTCTGAGAGTCTCTGATATTAATGATTTCCTGGTGCTTGAGTTGAGCTGGTATCAAAGGGAGGGCAGACAAAGGGCTGGGCACTAGATTTTGATGAGGATATGCGGTGCCTGGAATGAACATTCCTGGAGGGTCAGGGGAGGCTCAAAGGAGGCTGTTTTCTCATCTTGGAGCTAGTCAGAAGCGGGGCCCCTAACAGAGTGGCAAGAGGAGAATTATTGATCATCAACAGAGTACCAGGCACTGTGGGAGGTTAAAAACTATATCATTCATGTTCTTGCCCTCAGGGACCTTATGATCTATATAAGACCACAGGTGGCCAAATGGTACACAATGCAAAGCAGAAGCTTGTGAAGGTGGAGACCACGCAGGGCTCCCATGTACAATTGTGCAGGTTGTGCACTGCATAATGCTGGGGACACCATTCACACAGATATCCTGTGCAACCATGCATGGGGCCCTGAAGCCAAAGGAAGACATTAATTTTTTATGCATCCCCCAAAGGGATGAGTACTTGATTAGTATCTGTTAAAGACCAGGGCTTGGGGATGAGTCTATTGTGCACATAGAAACAGCAGAGCTCCCAGCAACACACCTCTGAACTGGATTCCAAACCATTTGGTCTCTACCAACTCTCCCGCTTCACCTCTTCTCAGGAACCCAAAGTTCTCTTACCTCCTACTGTGAATTTTTCCCTTTGAGAAAACACCTTCTTTCCCTGCCCATCCCTCCTTCCCTGTCCCCTCTGTTCCCAGCAATGTGTCTTTGCAGAGAATAGATCTCTTCTAGGAAGCTGAAAATCTCCATTCTTTTCTCCATATCCCCTCTGTACCTGCTCTGATTCCATAAAATTATGGGGGCAGGTGGATCTTTTATGTTATGTTAATGATAGCTGAGAGTTGTTGAACACATACTTGCTTGTTAAATGGTGAGTGATACACAGCATTAAATTAAATCCACTATAAGGTGAAGGAGAAAAAAAAAAACAAACAGAGAAAAATCACAGCACACAACTGCTGCTTTGTTTGCTTAACCACCGGTGACTTAATTTGTTGTCTTTAAGAGTTTGTTTTACAGCACTTGAAGAATACTGAGCAGACAGCAGGAGTGTAACCCTCCTTGACATCTGCCAGCACACATTCTGAGAAAACTGATAAAGCCAGTCTACAGAGAAAAACAAACACAGCTGACTCCCATTATCATTTCACGACAACTACTTTGTTCTCTATACTCCAAACTTCTCATCCTAACTGCTGGCACTTCTTTCTTTTTTCTTTTGTGCCATGTCGTTTCTTCTCTTGGAAAGTAAAATAAACCTTTTGTTTCAAACATATCCTAATATTTGAGTTGAAAATTCTTTCTCAGCCTGTGATGTGAGTTTCCACTCTAACATTTTGGTGGCCCATGTGGGGAACCCATTTTTCTACTTCTGTCTTCAAACTGCTCCCTCCTCTGCTGCGTAGCTCCCAGGACATCCTTCTTGGCACCCTCAATACCATTTGGAACTCAGTGAGTCTCATGGACTTTGGAAATGGTCGTGTATTCGCATCTGGGGTGGTAGCTCTTTGGTTTGGTCTAGTATGGAAAACGTGGCTCTGGGTCTACCACTTGGGGTGGGGCTGCCTTGGAGGGATGCCTCCTAACCACCCTCCTCGGTCTTCACCCAGACCCAGGAAAGCCTGGCTTTGGGGAAGATCTCAAGGTTTTGATCTGGATCAGAACTCGGGGGCACCCCTTTTCTGGCCAAATCTCTAGGTTTCGGTCTGACTCAGATCTTGGGATGCCTGATGTCTGATCAGAACTCTGAAGGTCGTCTGAACAGGGATGCCCCTCTCAGACTTTTTGATATATGACTGTCAAACTTTGGGACTTATTAACCTCTGACCCAAATATTTAGTCTTCTATTTCAATACAGCCTGGTCACAACATAAATTAGATGACCAGGAGATTTGGCCTGGGAATGGATCTCTTAATCATAATACCATTCTACAGCTTGAACTTTATTGCTGCTGGCTCAGTAAGTGGGCTGAAGTCCTCTACGTTCAGGTTTTCTTTGAACTTGATCAACATCCTGATCTGCGATGTCTGCTGCTTGTTACTTCTTACCTCTATCCTCATCCTCCTCTGACTCAGATGATATTTCCCTTTCGGCTCCCCCTATTGCCCCTCCATATTGGCTCCCTCCTTTGGTGCCGCTGTCTAACCCTTTAATTCCACTGTCTTCATGTCCCCGTACTTCTTCCCCTCCTCCTTCTTCTTCTTTTCTCCGTCTCCACCCCTCTTGCCAGCCACGCTCACTCTAGCCAGCCATTCCAAAACCACTACCCACCCGTGCACCAGCTCCCTTTTCAGAAGGTTGCTGGGTTAGAAGACATAAATTACTCAGGGCCAGGATAAGAATCAAGCCCTTTTCCTTTCACGACTGTCTGAGGCCATTTGCCTCTTTACTAATTTAGATCCTGACACAAGGGAGGGACAATCTATATTAGCAATGCACTTGATATCCCAGTTGACTCCCGATACTCAATGTAAACTCCAAAAACTTGAAAAATGGTTTCAAACTCCACAAGCAGAACTTTTAAACCTGGCCTTCAAGGTCTTTAATAACCGAGATGATGGGAGAAGACAGGAAAAAGGGAACAGGACCGGTAGTGGGCCTGATAGCAAAAAGAAGTTTTCCAAATGGTGGCTACCGCTATAGGAGGAGCTTTTCAGGACAGAGTTCCCCTGGAGACTCAGGCAAGAGGTCACCGGAACCATATCCTTCTCCAGGAACTAAATTCTGCTTCAACTGTAACCACCTGGGTCACTAAAATAAGAAATGCTCAAGGAAGTGGGCTCTGCTGGGACCGTGCCCTCTCGTAAAAGGAAGGGGTACTGGAAGCAAGATCACCCTCTCCTTGAGGCAGGGGACTGAACTTGCCTTCTGGAACCAGTGGGCCCCCCCGGAGCCAGCACCCTCCATACCCAAGGACCTTCTGGGACTACTTCAATCAGACTGATGGACCCCGGCTTCAGAACCAGCTCCACTTCACATAGTTGGATCTTTCAGAATGCTCTTTCCTATTCTGTTTGAAGTGCCTACAGTGGACATTTCTCAGGTCATCAGAAATGATGAGTTGGATGTTGGCTGTGTCCACATCCAAGGTCATACCCACTTGGAACTTCTTCATCCTTGGGTTCATCTGTAAGAGAGCTGTCAGCTGGGGCTAGTTTTTTGATCCTGGAAATCAGCTCCCCCAGCCAAAAAGTGGGCCTAATGTCCTTCTTCTGAGCAATCACAGGGCAGAAGGGACACAGTAACCCTTTTTCACTGGACTCCTTCTGCAGTGAGTGGGTGCACTGGAGGCAGCAGACATAGCCACATCTCAAGTACATGGGGTATTTGAGATAAGTTAAGCAGACAAGACATCTACTTGCTTCTCTAAAGTGTTCAGCCATGGCCGATGCCTTTCTCCACTAGATTCTCTTATGACTTTCAGCTGACTTTCAGGGAACAACTGAGATCTGGCTGGAAGTGCTTCTGAGACTCCAAAAATGCTAATTAGAATTTTTTTTTTAAGAGACAGGATCTTGGTCTGTTGCTCCTGCTGGAGTACAGTGGTGTCATTGCAACTCACTGCCTCCCAAGTAGCTGGGACTATAGGCGTGTGCCACCACCCCTGGCTAATTTTGAAATTTTTTGTAGAGACAGGGTCTCAATATGTTGCCCAGGCTGGTCTCAAACTCCTGCGCTCAAGTGGTCCTCCTGCCTTGGACTCCCAAATTGCTGGGATTACAGGTGTGATCCCATACCTAGCTGCTAGTTAGAATTTAATCAAAGAAGTAGAAAAGATTTTGGCCACATAAACACTGCAATAAACAAATGTACAGGCAAGCTTGGGGCAAGCAATAGCCTCATGGAGATGACCAGCACGTGAATGTGAATGTCTCTCTCAGCTAGCCTCAAACTCAGCCCTCTGCTGTCCGTGGGTGTTTCTTTGCACTTATCATGAATGTGCCTTGGCCAGATCCAAGATTGAGGACAGTCACTTGAATAAATCTGGGTGCTTGAATAAATCTGAGGTCAGAGAGGACCTCTGCTTCTTCCCAGGCATGGTCTGGGAAAGCTGGCTGAGATCCTGGAATCCCCTGTCCCCTGTAGTGGTCAGCAGCAGTCGTGTAGGGATGGCTGGATGGCACGGCTGGGCAGAGAGAGCCCACATTGGCAAACTCCTCCTCTTTTAGACTCCCACAGCCCAAAGGGCGTGCGACTGGTTGGCTTTGAAGAACTTCAGGGCTGGGATGAGGAGAAGTAGAGTGGAGCACAGAATGGAATCAGGGAAGTAGTGTTCTGCACAGAGGGGACAGCAAGCAGAGAGGGTCTGGTGTGGGGCTCACTTGGCAGCCTTGAAGGACAGCAAGGAGGGTTGGGCAGTGAAGCAGCCACAGGAGCGACAGAGGGAGAATTGATGAGGAAGGAGGGGGAGCTGGCAGCTGGAGCATACTGGTCCTTGTAGGCCATGGAGAGGACCCTTGATTGTATTCTCATAGAGGTGGGAGACCACTGAAGGCTTTAAAGAGGGAAGTGACATGATCTGACAGCATCACTTTGGCTGCTTTGTGAAAAAATGCCTTCAGGGGAGCAAGAGTGGAAGCAGGAAGAGGACTGCAATAATCCAGACCACAGACAAGGGTGGCTTGGCCTATAAGCTGTGCTGTCCACATGTGAGCTACAAGCACTCCAAATGTGGCTGGTCTGAATTGAGATGTGCTGTCAATGTAAAATACACAACGCTAAATTTTGAAGGCAGTACAGAAATAAGACAATAAAATATGACATTGATATTTTTTAAAAATATTGATTACATGTTGAAATGATAATACTGTATTTTGACTACACTGTATTGGGTTAAAATATACTATTAAAATTAGTCTCACTTGCTTCATTTTACTTTTTTAATCTGTCTTCTAGAAAATCTAAAATTACATATGTGGCTTGCATTTGTGGCTCATGTTATGTTTCCATTGGACAGCGCTGAACTAGAGTGTTCACAGTGGGGGTGGCAAGAATGTGTGGATTCTGAAAGTAGAGATGACGGGGAACACAAGAGTCCAAGAGAGAAGGAACTAGGAAAGGAACAGGTTCGGGGAGAGTAATTCATGAGTAAATTTGGGAAGTGTTGAGTAGAGGTCTCTTCATCATCCCAGTGGAGACGTGGAAGGCGGAGCTGGAATGTGGAGGATACCAGGACGTGCACTTGGAAACCACCAGCTCACTTCCGGGTGGTGTTCACAGCGCCAGGAGTGCAGGAGCTGACCAGGGAGAGAGACGGATACAGAAGAGAAATGTCAGAGCCCTGCACATCAGCATTTAGAGTTAGGGAAAAGGAAGAAGATCTGCAAAAAATACTGACAAAGAATGATCAGCCAAGTAGCAGAAACCCTTAAAACCTCACCGTCTAGAGGATTGCACTGGAATGGCAGCTGCCCACCGGAAGCCGGAAGCCGCCCCGGGAGGGGTCTGGGAAAAGTTGAACAGCTTCGCTGGGTCCCTATGCCGAGCTCACCCTTCCGGATCAGTCACTGCATATCCTCAGGGGAGTCAGCGAGGAGAGGGAGCTAGGCCAGGAGAGTCACACCAACGCCCAGCGTGGAGATGCCCTCCCACCCCTACCCTCACCTTTCTCTTCTGAGAAGCCAAGGAGTGGCTGAGTCAGTGAAACCCCACAACCAACAGTTCTCCACGTTAGTCTTCCCTCCCCAGTCCATCCCGCACGGTGCTGCCTGCGTAATCTCCCACAGCAGGCCCTGCTCATCACACGCACGTGCACGTTCCGTGTGCCACCGGATTAAAATCTGAATTCTTTAGCAAGCTGTACAAGGCCTTCTGTGATCTCACCCTGTTTCCAAATCCTTCCTATCCTGTAGGGGCTCAACTCTCTTGGAGGGGGTATTCTCTTCCTCTTCGAATGTTCACCGCCTTTGTGTGCACTCAGTGAAGGTGCTAAATAAACATCTGAGAACCTCTCAGGACGCGCGTTCCATAGACTCTTCAGTTCTTTGCTTCCCTGCCACGGCTTCCCCACCGGAGGATCGACTTCTGGAAGATAAGAGCAGAGACAGGTGGGGGTGGACCAGCCGGGCAGCTCTCTGGGGCACCTAACTGCCGGGACAGCTTTCAGTTTTTGGACTAGGTTTGGCATAGTGTTATCCATAAGGGGTGATTTATTATCTACATTTTAAATCCTTCAATTGGCCTCTCAGAAAGTTGCCCAACTAGAAAAATTGTAAAAGAAAACAGAAGAGAGAAGAAGAAATACAGGAAAGGTGGGAATATTTTTCTGACGTCAGAAAAATAATTTTTGAGCACTTTTGGACATTGCTTTATGTCTACATGCTTGTAAATGATCTCCCTCCTTGGTTAAGTGTGAAGGATTAAAGCTTTATATAGGTACATATAAGGAAATTCCTTATTTAAACATAAGAGTTTATACAATTTTTGTTTTATTAACTAGAGAATCCTGACTCCAACTAAACATATGTTAAACAGATTTGAAGGAGCCTAAATTATCATTGATCATCAGCTGCCCAGAGGCCCTAATGTCTCCGTCTGATTCTAGGAGGGAGGGTGGGCTGGTCTGTCTTTACATTTCATGTAGCTCTTAGAATGCTGTTGAATAGATTGCCTTGTGTGTGGTCCATCATGCTCAGTGTTTACCAGGAAAATCAAACAAATGGACAAAATCTCAGCTGCCCTTACCAATTCCGCCACCAGATGGCAGCAAGTCACCTCCGATGGGATTGCTCAGCACCTGGCGACTGCTGAGACTGGGGATTGGCAGAGTAAATAGTGGGGAGTGTGGATGTAGGGAAGGGGAAGGCATGATGTTTTGATATGGAGAATCCTTTGGGGAAGAGGGAAGAAGCTTCCAGAGGCATATCTCAGCCTTACATGATTCACAACTTCTTACAGCACTGCATATAAACGTAACTTCCGTTGATTTTTCTGTACAGCCATATTTTTATGCAGCCATATTTCCTCTTGGTCTTTTATCCACAGTAGTTCAGAAATAATATAAGCTGCTCTTGGCTCAAATCTTCTCTTCCCAACTCCAGGACTTCTAATTGGCTCACAGAGACACTGAAGAACACAAAGTCTGCTTCCTTCCCCATTGAAGAAACACCTGTAACATTTATTGAGGGCTTACCATGTGCCAGGCATTTTACATATCAAGTCCCTTTACTTTCTCAAAACAACCCTGTGAAATAGTTTCCATTAATTCCATTTTATAAATGAGAAACCTGAGGTGCAGAGAGATAAAATAATTGGTCCCAGAACAAGCTGTGGCAGAGACAGGGTCTGAACTCCAAATCTGTTGGCCTCCACACTCGTGTGTGTATCATAGTGTTTCTCAATCTCAGCACTACTGGCATTTTGGGCTGGATAGTTCTTTGTTGGGGGCAGGAGGCTGTGGGCTGCGTATTGCGGGCTGTTTAGAAGCATGACAGGCTTTTACCCACCAGATACCAGTAGTACTCTCTCCCCTAGTTGTGACAACCAAAAGTGTCTACAGACATTGCAAAATGTCCCTTGGAAAGGAAAACCATTATCAGCGAGAACTGCTGATGTGTAGAAGCTTTGGCTGGGCTTCTGGTTGCTGCAGACTAGTGTTGCCTCAGAGCTGCAGGATGGCTCTGTCCAGGCAATGGTCTTTCAGGGCTCTTGCTCCAGCCCTCTTCCAGCTGCTGCTGTCGTAGAGTGAGGAGTCCACAGAGCCAAGGGGACATGTCTACCTACAGCACCTCCACCTTTCTGCACCACATTGTGTTTTCCAGGGCCTCCATGGGCTTGTTGCCAGTTCTCCTGGCTGCTAAAGTGTGCATTTCTGCCCCTGGAGTGTGCCAAGGGTATCTACCGAAGGGGAAGGAGGTGGGTAGAGCTGGACATGTGAGCTAGGTTGTTTGGACACAGAGGTGCATGCAAGGCCCCTCTGCTGGAGGGTGGTGTCAGAAGTGGGAAGACAAGGGTGGTGGGCTGTGAGCGAGAGGTGTCCATTTGTATCTTAACTCAGCCTGGAAATGTTACGGTGAGCCTGCTCCAGCTGCTGGGTGGCTGGTTGGAGGTGTGATCGTGGGTCTAACTGACGCATCAGTTTGAAGACCTCAGAATCACCAAATTCGCCAGCATAGAAAGGCTCTCAGGGCTTTAGGCTTTCTTCTGAATAAGATTTCTTTAGAGAAATTTCCACCATGTTCACTTCTCACTTGGTGATCATTTCCTACATGGAAAAAGTTACTGTTTCTCCTGGAAAAGCAGACGGGAGTCAAACCAACAAAGGCACATAGAGAAGTGGGGCTCAGCCAGGTTCTCCCACCAGCTGAGGGACCCTTACACACAACCGCTTTCCGGCGGAGGAGTAGTCAAAACCTGGCTGTTACCGCCTGCCTGCCAAATGGAAATATCTTTACTATTTTTAGTTGAGGAATTCATTGAAATGACTTCTAGGTATACTTGGTCACAAGTAATACAAGTGTGGAAGTGTTTTAACTCATTTTCAATTAATTAAAATGCAAAATTTATCCATAATCACCATTAATGGATATTGATAATGTTGCTCTCAATTTTCTGAATATTATAAATGACATGTTTCTGCCAATAGAGGACTGGTGATTAGTTTATAGTACATCCATATGCTGGAACTCAGGGCAACGATTACAACCAGCACAAACCAGTAAAAAGATGAGCTAAGATTAATTTCTTCATAAAACAAATTTATTGTGAGCACATAGTGTGTGTTGATGTCTGGTTAAGCACTGGATAATAAAAACATATGTTTTGACTTGCAAAGATGTCCATTATAGAACATTAAGTTTTAAAAACCTATTCACAGTGTATAATAGAATCACATATATGCTATCATATAGTTATACAAAGGTAATGGTAACCACTAACTGAATGCTGAGATTCACTGTGCACCAAATATTAGGCTAAGCACTCGTACATGACAATTCCATTCAACCCTCATATGTATGGCTGATATTTTCCCCATTTTGCAAAAGAGATAATCAAGGCTTAGGGAGGTTAAGTCACCTGGCCAAGGTGATAGACACAACCTTCAGCAGCAGAGTTGGGATCAACTCTGATTACAGAGCCTGAGGTCTCCACCACTGTGCTTCACTGCTTTTCCAAAAATGTCTACACACATGGAAAACAATACCGTATGACTGTGGAAAAAAGTTTCTGTGCTGTTTAAGATCATGGGAAAATTGCAGATATTACACATTTTATTTTCTGTATTTTCAGAATGAATTATATAGTAAATATATCAAGATACAGAGAAAAATTGGGGATTGTGATTGGTTGTATTTATAGAATACCGTGGATAGAATTATGATCCGCATAATATTTAGAATTCTTATCTAGGAATGTGGCAAATTTTTCCATACATAGTCAAGGCTTGCTAAGTATATTCAAATTATTTCTTCCCTGACCTCAAATTAAGTGTGGTGATTTTAAATAATTTTAAATGCATGCATGTCACATATTTGTTGTTCAGTTTAACACTAGGTATTTCATAATTTTAGCTCTGTTTGCTTCATTAAAATGGCCCCTCCCCCCACTCAATTTCCTTTTCTAACTGGATATTTCCTGTCTGTGTCAAGGTAATTGGTTCTTGGGTATTAATTTTCTACTCAGCCACTGTATTGAACTGTCTTATTTTTTTATTGAGGTGAAATTCATACAACATAAAATTAAGCATTTTAAAGCGAACAATTCAGTGTGAATTTGGGACATTCACAATGTTGTGCAACCATCTCTGTCTAGTTCCAAAACATTTAATCACCCCAAAATAGAGCCCTGTGCCTATTAAGCTGTTATTCCCATGAACCATCTAATTTTTTAAAATTGATTTTCAAACCAATTTCAACCAGTGCTGTGGAACCCATGGATACCACTGGGCCATGTGGCATTGCCAGGCAGGGAATCCGAACTGCTGTAAGGTTTCTCCAAACCTTAGGCATATCTCTACTCCCATCCTCAGCCTGCTTGGAAAGAAATAGTTCCGAAAAATTCCCACTGAAATGACCCTCAGACCTCCTCTGGCCAGTCACAAGCCTGGGTCTTGCTGCCAAGGATAATCAGTGCTTCCGCACGGCTGGAGCCGAGCTACGTGCTGCCAGCACTGGCCAAGCAGCCCCCGGGGCTCGGAAGGCCGAGGAGTGGGAGTGAGGACAAACAAGGCTGGTTCCCCATGGTCAACACCCAGGGACCAACATTTGCATAAGATCTGCATATTATTTGTATTAGCTGAAATTTATTCTTAAATTTCCCACTTTCTTTAAAAAAGTTTATATTCGATGATGCAAATAAAATATGAAAACCTTCCCAATGTTTCTATGGCTATCATAGATCTGTTCTTTGATCTCATTTTCTATTCATCTGTCACTGAGGCCAGGGCTGCTGTGCTGCTCTGCATATGAGTGGAGTGTGAGTGTGTGTGGGTGAGTGTGTGTGTGCGCGCGCGCGTGTGTGTGCGTATCTGGGTGCCATTCCCCATACTGGGCACTGAAGACATAAAGACTGATAATCTAGGCCTGGTCTTCAGTGAGCTCCCATTAGGGAGGACCAGAAACCCCACTGCCTTGACCCAAACCCATGGCTCTCTCCCTCTATACCATGGGGCTTCTTCCTGCTCTTTCTTCAGACACAGCCATGGCTGAGGTTGTGGATTAGCTGTTTCTAGCAGAGGGCAGGGCTGAGGGGAAGTGGGCTCACAGATGGAGAGTCAGCTCTCAGTGATCACTGTGCCAGGAAACGTGTGACTTCCAGTGAGTGTATGGTCACCCCGCGCCCTCTGAACCCCTGCCTGGGCTTTGGTGGTCAGGTCCCCAGAGTATCTAATGTGGGTGCACCATGCACTTGGAGCCGGGCCCCTCTGGGTGGGTGGGATACTGGTCCTAGAGGACATCCTAGATTATGCCTGGACTGGCTGGTTCAGTTTTCCTTTTCATCCCCCTCCCGGGGCAACCTCAGAGTCCACACACCAATGAGCCCTCTGGCCTGCTGGTCTCTCAGTTCCTCCCTCACCTCTCCCAAACTCTCACTTACTTTATTTACTCTCTTTTTCTCTACTGATCATTTAAATAGAAATTTCTGAAAGATTTAATGTGTTAATCAAACTAAGTGTTCAACAGTTTGCTACAGCTCGCACTATATTGTGGGATCACTTCTTGGCCTTTTGGCTAAGATCAAGTGTGTACTATATTGTGGGAATAAATATCAACAGTAAAACTTTTGGTCATAGAAAACAGAGCCAATAAAAATTTAAAGTTGAATCAAGCAGTAGGAAGCTGTTATGCAGGCAAAGTGATCCACAAAAGTGAGCGCTGGAACCCAGGCCCCAGGTCATGAGATCACAGTTACACCTGGTGTCCTATCTTCATATGTTCTACCTAGAGCCCTACCTACATGTACATCAACAGAAAAACTCTGGGAACACCTTTGTGACTTTAACTGGAGTAGATTGATAATTGCCTCATGTCACAGAAGTGTGGTTGTCAGAGATCCTGGCAGATTAATATTCTTCTCCCCCTGAGCTAGCAAAGATGAGTGTGTATATGTATGTATTTAGGATAAAATTGATGAGTTCATAATGATATTTCTAGTGCAAATTCAAGCTCGTAGATATTTTT
>RJWJ010017642.1:0-32674 GCA_004363605.1 Indri indri | reverse complement strand
GGGGATCCTGCCAGTGAGTCTTGGAAAGGTCAAGGGTACACTCCTCAGTGCAGTTCCAAGCAAATTAGGGAGGTAGGAGGGGAGGTTCCCAAAAGGTTGGGACAACTGTGTGGAGGTGTGGTAAACTCACTTCAAACTAAGCAAAGGTTGGTGGTCAGAGCTGGGGCAGGGGAGAGAAGGAGAAGAGAAGGTCAACATCCAAGTTTCGGGGTAGCTGTGGTTTCATTATCCATGGATGTCTGGGACAACCCTTGGGGGAAGATACCTTTAGAGGTGAGGAAGACCAGGCTGGGTTCAGGCCTAGGTGTAAAGGCCATCGGGTGCTACATAGGAGAAATTGTATACAGGTCTTAAGTAATGGGGCGGGGGCAGTCAGCAATCAGAGGAAGCAACGATACCAGGAACTTGGGCTAAAGGGGCAGACAAGCAGATTGGCTGCACCCAATAGCAGTGATACAGAGAGACAATAGACAATTTCTTAACAAAGCAGCAGACCTCACTGTCCCTGGCAGGCATGTATACTGAATGAGTAAATGAATGAATGGCTTGAGCCTGCAGGTAATGCTGGGGTGGGGATGGGAGAGGAAGGAACAACCCCTGCTCTGGGTGCTAAGCACTCTGACACCACCAGCCCAGCCTGACCTTGCCTGACTACCTTGTGTTGGTCTCTCCCTAGGCCACTTCTCACCTCCCCGCTGGCATCATGGCCCACTTCCAACTGCAGCATGTCCTAGAAACAGACCATGATTAAATGTTAAATATTACACTTTATTGCCTGGGAGTTTCCTCCAGCTTCCAGCTTACCCCTTCATCTCTCCTGCTCCTGCAACTGCTCAAGTGCTTTAACTTGCCCGAAGCTCCCCCCATTGACCTGGGGAGGAGAACAGACCAGGAAAGAGTAGTAAGCCCTGTTTTGCTATAATCTCCATAGTTCAGGTGTGCATATCTCTCTTCAGTGGGCAAGGAAGGTTTTGAATGAGTTGTCAGCTGCCGTGATTCATGCAGACACAGGTAGGTGCACACGGAAGGAAATTTTCAATGTCACCTTTATATTAACACAGGAGCAACATAGTGAAAAGACAAGGTGATGTGTTTCAGAGAATGTGTGCCATTTTAAATGTGACCCTAAAACCCCTTAACATGCTTCCCTTGGAGAGATAGGATCAGTTCCCCTCCTCTTGAATCTGGGCCCTGTGACTATTTGACCAACAGGATATGGTAGAATTCACAGCGTATTTGTGCCAGTTTCCAGACCCAGGCTTTATGAAAGTGGTGGCTTTTACTTCCTGTTTCTTGGAACCCAGCCACCATGCTGTGAGGGAGCCAAACAACTACACAGAGAGGCCACATGTAGGTGTTCTGGCTGCCAGTCCCAGCTGAGGTCCCAGCTGATAACCAGCATCAACCGTAGATGTGAGCAAGGGAGCCCTTACAAGATGTGGGTTCCCCGACTTAGAGGTGCCCTAGCTGATACTAAATGGAGCAGAGACAAGATATTTAGCTCTAACTGAACTAAAGAACTTGTTTCAAGCCACTAAATTTTGGTGTGCTATATTACATTGCAATATATCATTAATTCAGAATGCCATTGACAATTACCAAGGAGAGGAAAGAATGACAAGGTATACACGGCTGGAATTTTTAGTTTTTTTTTTCTTCCTTTATAAATGGGAAGGGAGAAAGAATGTTTTATAAAGTTAATAATGACGTTTTTTGAAAAAGGGGTCAATAGGAAAGGAAAGCTGAAGAGGTGATTGCTAAGATGCCTGTCAGAATAGTCACAATTAAAAAGTGTTTGAAGAAGGTGTTGAACTTGACATCCTTCCCTTCTCCCCTAAGGCCCCCCTTTTCCTTCCCAGCGTGCAGAGATGTCATAAATTTATTTCCACAGCAAGGAAATTTAAATAATTATAAACAAGGCACATTTCTAAGCTTTGTTTTATGTATATATACACATACACACTTTTCTTTGGACTATATATACATAGTCCAAAAAAAGTATCAGAAATTGAAGGTAAAGAAGGTGGAATAATGCCAGATTTTAGACTTTCCCATCCCTAATAAATAATATAATAAAATTTTATTTTCTCCAGAAGCTCTACTGGGCAAAGTTAAGCTAATAGGAGACCTGGTCTCTTCTCAGAAAGGCTTAGGAAAAAAGAAAAAATAATAATAGAGGACCTGGGTACAGTTTCCCAGATTAAATATGTACAAAATAAAAATAAATTACATTAAAGTGATGCCAATTGTTACAGCAAAATAAATAAATAGAACACTGTGTTCAAAAGACAAAGAACCCAGGTTAGAAGAAAAATAACCCATGGAACAAAAAAATACTTTCTATGAGCGCTTTGCACTATAGACAAATGTAATACAAGTATGCATTCTATAAAAAACTCAATTTGAAGATGGTAACACACAGATTGAGATGAAAGGACAGATTGCAAACCTATCTCGTCTTGTATTTTAACTAAGTAAGAATGAAACTGAGACTTAAACAATGCCATTCCAAATTTAACAAGTAAATTAGAACCAAAATACTAAGACTGGCTGAAGATTGAATTTCTGGCATGACAGAAACTGTAGATATCCCCAAGTAAAAAACTGAAAGACAAGATGATAGCAACAGAGGAAAAAGATGATATAAGCATATTATTTTTATTAAAAAAATTTATAGGACACTGTGCCATAAGACTTCAAAGAACCTTTCCATAATTTGTTAAATACATTTTTGTTTCCTTATTTTTTTATTTGCTAAAAGTTTGCTTTCTTTTTAAAAATTGATACATAATTGCACATATTTATGGAGTACATGTATTTTGATACATACATATAATGCGTAATGATCAATCAGGGTATTTAGGGTATCCATCACCCCAAACATTTATCATTTCTTTGTTTTGGGAACATTTCAAATCTTTTTTTCTAGCTATTTTCAAATGTAGAATAAATTATTGTTAAGTATAGTCACCCTACTGTGCTATCAAACACTAGAACTTATTCCTTCTTTCTAACTGCATGTTTGTACCCATCAACCAACCTCTCTGCCCCCTGCATTCCCGCCTTCCCAGCCTGTGGGCACTATTATTCTACTCTCTACCTTCATGAGAACAACATTTTTAGCTCCAACGTATGAATGAGAACATGCAATATTTGTGCGTTCTGTGCCTAGCTTATTTTACTTAATGTAATGACTTCTAGTTCTATCCATGATGCTGTAAATGACAGGATTTCATTCTTTTGTATGGCTAACTGGGATTCAACTGTGTGTATATACCACATTTTCTTTATCCATTCATCCACCGATGGATGCTCAGGTTGATTATCTCTTGGCTATTGTGAATAGTGCTGCAATAAACATGGGGGTGCAAGTATCCCTTTGATATACTGATTTCTTTTCCTTTGTATAAATACCCAGTTGCTGGATCATATGTTAGTTCTATTTTTAGTTTTTTGAGAACTCACCATTCTGTTTTCCATGATGCTATGCTATAATAATTTACATTCCCACCTAGAGTATATGAGAGTTCTGTTTTCTCTGCATGGCATTTGTTATTTTTTGGCTTTTTAATAATAGCCATTTTAACTGGGGTAATAAGATATCATGGTTTTGATTTGCATTTCCCTGACGATTAGTGATGTTGAGCATCTTTTCATATATCTGTTTGTTTCCTCATTCTTAATTATTACATTTGTAACAATTTATTCCTACTGTTTTTTAGTACAGTGTTTTAGGTGGCAGATACCCTAACAACTATTTGGACACCAATATTATGAAAAAAAATACTGAGTTCCAAGCAAACAATGTATTAGTGAACACATAAATACACTGAAATTTTTCAGAATAGTATTCTATTTTTTTTTTCTCTGTTTGGTGAAACCTTCAGTCCAAATGGAATAGTATTCTAATAGAGGAAAGTATAGTATTTAAAAGTGTTTATTTCATGCATTTTTCTATTTATTGATAGTTTTTTTTTTTTTCTGTAAGTTCCATAAGGACAAAGACTTTGCAGATTTTTTTCATTCTCTATATCCCTAGGCCAAGAATAGTACTTGGCACATAGTGGAGATTCAGTAATTGTTTGTTAAATTCACTAATCCATTCGTTCAACAAGCATTTATTGAATACTGTGCTAGGTCCCAGAGAATCAAAGATAAGGGAGTCATTGTTCTTGCCTTCAAGGAGCTTAAGGTATGGTGGAAGCAACATAACGTGTATAGTGATAAAAATATGTTCAGATATAAGCAATAAAGAAAGGTAATGTATATGGTGGGTGCTGGGGGCTAGATGAATTGTACAGGAAAATAGATGTCAAGAAAAGAACATTGTAATATAAAAAAGGAGAGGACATAGAATAGAAACTGTAGTTTGTGATTCCGGGATCTCTCTCATTCAAACTGCTCAAACCTGATCACAATGAATCTGAAAACATTATCTTTTTTTTTGATGATTGAATATTTGACTGCAATGGTACCTGGTAAAGACTGGTTAGTTGCTTTGTTTTAATCAGCTGCCAATAGTCTCACTGTTCTGTAAATATCCACTATTTTTAACTCCTATAAAATATTTCATTTAAAGTAAATCCTAAGGAGATCATAGATTTATGTGTGGATTTCTATGTCACTCAGATGATTTCATGTACTGATGCCATACACATCGAGCAATTCAAAGTGCCAATTCAAGTTAAAAACAAATCTCTCTGATAATTATGACTTTAAAAAATTCATTCTATTTGGGGTTTACCAATGACTTAAAATCATTTATGAGAAAAAGTTACAGCAGAGATAAAGTTTTCAATTAACTTTAGTGATCTGAATCAAAGGGAATGGAATTCTGATCACTTCAGAGTCATTTCCAAAAGAATTTACCGTACCCCCATTTGCTGTTGGATGCTGAGACTACAGGGATAAATGAGACGCAGAGCCTGCCCTTCAACAATGCACCATTTGGTGCAGACAGGCTAGGAAACAAACACTTCTAGCATACCTACATTATCAGAGAAGACAGCAACAAGAGAAGAGCATTGGCCTGCTCAGGGGAGTTACAGGAGGTGATTTTTGAATGGTTTGAAGGGTGATTTGTTCACAGGTGAGGGGAGGGTAGACTGCAGGGGAGGAAATGGTCTATGGAAAGGCACAGGGGTGGGAGGCTTGTCCATGGGTATGGCTGGTGCGAAGGGCATATACTCATTCAAAACATTCAACAAGTGCAATTATGCACCACATGACATTTCAGTGATGGACTGTGGTCTCATAAGATTATAATACCACATTTTTACTGTACCTTTTTTACTTTTAGATAAGTTTAGATATGCAAATACTTCCCATTGTGTTTTAATTGCCTACAGTATTCTGCACAGTAATGTGCTGTGCAGGTTTGTAGCCTAGAATCCATAGGCCATGGCATATAGCCTAGGTGTGTAGGCTAGACCATCTAGGTTTATGATGGTCACACAAAGATGAAATCGCCTAATGACATTTCTCTGAAAGTATCCCTGTTGTTAGGCAATGCGTGACTATTTCAATGTCACTAGGTGCTAGGCTTGAGCAGCTAGAAGTCATTAATCAAGTAATGGTGGTGTAGATTTAGGGAGGATGCAGCATGTTAAGTTTGAGGGAACTGGCCAGGGTGAAGGGAGGGAAAGGAGCACAGGAAAGAGTTCTGGGAGGAAGAACTTTAGCAGTAGCTGGTATCGTACCATATGAGACCTACCACACGCCAGGCCCTATTTAAGGGGCTTTATATATATTATCACATTTAAACAGAAACCGTCACACTCAGCCTCCCCTTGAACAAAAGAATAAACTGATGCACAGAGTAAGTCACGTGCCTGTGGTCTCCAGCCCTGGTTATCTCATTCTGCGCTCTAGCTCTTAACCACGACTCTACACCGTCTCCGCAGTTGTAGACAGAACTACTGGTTTTAAAAGATGACTGAAATCACAGGCCTGGTAGACATTTCTCAGGGCAGAGGAGCGATACTGGGAAGGAACCCTAAGAATAGTAATGCAAATGGGTAAGTTTGTTGAAAACATACCACTAATTCTATTTCTAGATTTCCTTTTATCATCAGATTATTTTTGGTGCCATTTTTAGTGTCAACACTAAATGAAGTGTTGAGTTTCATTGGGCTTAACTGGGTTGAAGTTGTCTGGACATAATAATCCACATCAAAACCAGGGCGAATCAAGAAGTAATTTGAGTTTTCTGGCACTCTTGCCTTAAAAATCTAGGATCTAGGCCATTGTTTTAAGATGATCCTCATTTTTGGCTCCCGGGATTTCTTTTTCATGTGACCAAATACCGTTTTTTTTTGGTAGAGGATGTTTGGCCATGCCACCTATCTTGGAGAGCAGGTGATCACGGATCATTAGTGTTTTTTGGGCGAGACAGTGAAGTAACCTCCTCCTCCCGCCCCCTCCCCCAGTCTGGAAAGGTGCAGGATCCGCTAAACCGTGCGTCGCACAGCGGCGGCCGGAGCAGACGCGGGATGGTCGTGCGTCCCCAGCACAGCAGAGGGCGGCAGCCAGAGAGCCTGGGGCAGGTACGAGCAGGGAAGCGGGGAACGGGCCGACGTCTAGAAAGAGCAGAGGGTCAGTTGGGCGGCAGGGGGTAAGTTGCCGAAGGCAGGTGTGGAAGGGGCCGCTCAGGCCGTCCCTTTGCATCCGAGGGGGCGGGGAGCCGCGCCAGGGACAGGGAGACTGCGGACTGGGCGCGCTCCCCACGCACTCGCTAGCCCTCGTTCCCAAAGCCCCCGGGAACAGCCCTCGCATTCGGCCCCAGCCGCGGGCGCCAGCCCGCAGTGTCTGCTGCTGCGGGGGGCCGGGCGGCCGCCAGGGGGCGGGAGCGGCGTCGCGAACAATGGCTGCGCTCCGCCGCGGGCCGGCGGGAGGCGGAGTGGAGGTAGGGCCGGGGCCGGGCGCGCGCGCGCGGGCCCGGCGTGCTGGGGCGCGGGAGGGGCTGCGCAGGCGGGGGCGCGCGGCGCGAGCCCGGGAGGGCGCGGCGGGAGCGCAGGGGAGGCGGGCGGAGGCGGGCGGAGGCGGAGGCGGGGGCGGGGAGCCCGAGGGGTGGAAGCCGGCGGCGGCGGCGGCCGAGCGGGGTCAGTTCTCTGTAGTGTTTGCCAATGTCGGAGCCGTCTGCAAAGTGTCCCTGGCAAGAAGGTAAATACCCTCATCGGGGGCGCCCGGGAGGCCCCGACTTCCGCCCCGCCGGCGGAGGAGGCAGAGGGAGCTTGGGGGCTCTGCAGGTCCGCGGCGCCGCGAACCCTGAGAAGAGCAGCCCCCTCTGCGGCCTCCCCGCCCCCGCGCTTTCCTCCTCCTCAGGCTCTCTCGGGGCAGGAGCGGGGGAGGGGAGACCAGTCTTGGGGGGCAGGGCCGCCGGGGAGGAGGCGAAGGAATTGGGGGGGGCGTGTGTGCAGGGGGTGGGACGACACAGGTGTCCTGAGGGGAGGAGCCGGGAGGAAGGCGAGAAGGCCGGCCCCGATGGGGGTGCCGACGTTGGGGGAGGCTGGAACCCCGCGGAGGGCGCAGGAAGGTGGGGGGTCGTGGAGCCGGGGTGGGAACGGCCGGAAGAGCGGACGACGAGTGGAGCGGCGGTGTGGGAGCGAGCGAGGCAGAGAGAGGGCCTGGAAGGGTCCGCAGGGAGTGGGCCTGGGGGCGCTGGAGGCGGAGCGTCTGGGCTGGGGCGCGCCGGGGGGTGGCGGCGGCGGCGGCGGCTATTTCTGTATAATGGGCAAGTGGTAAAGACGTAACTCGCCGAAATGGGGAAGGTAGGTGGGGCCGAGGGGACAAAATATATCCTATGACAGGCAAGTTCTGCTGTGGCTCCTACGAACTGCTACGGTGATGGCTCGGCTTAAAGGGGTAGTTGGCAGTAGTGACCTTGCCGGGGTGAAGGGAGTTGGGCGAAGAGACAAAGCTCAGTTACGGAATCCACTGTGTGAGGACAAGGACTCCAGTCTCTCCAGGGGAAAGCTGGGGACGGCGGCGGTGGTGGGGGGTTCCGCAGAGGCAATTGGGAAGAACGCAAAGCTGGGATTCTTAGAGAGGGGGCGGGATAATGGCCGTGGGGTTCTGGAAGTCCCCGGAAATACGTGCAGGATTTTGCATTTGTGAATAATTTTCTTTGGAAGGGGTCCATATTTGCCGTGATGTCACTCCCTCCCCCCAAAGGGTTAAGAACTACTTGGGTAGAGGAGGACCATCCAGTTAGGGTATACCCGGGAATTTGCTAAAGGATTTTAAAGTGGGTGGATCCTGCAGAAAGGATAGAGATGATCCTATGAAAGTATTTCACTGTTAACTGAAAACCTTTATTATTTAGTATTTGTACAATTTGGGTGAACTTTTGCCGAGCATTACTTGGCTTCTGAGGTATCCTTATGTTTTAGGAAAGCATGATGAACACTTGAAATCAAAATTGTGATGGGCAGGCAGGATGATAGTAACCTTGTAGGAAAAAAGATAGAAACATTTCTCCCATTTCTTCCCAGTTCGTCCTTTTTAAAGATGATTCAAATATGCTGTTGTGAATTGAGTTGCAGTGGAAAAAATCTTACTTAAAGCTATCAAAACCAAGACTTGCTCTCCATCTTGTTTTGTAATATGGCAAGTTTTTCATTGTTCAGTTTGTCATATTTTACTGCAAACCGGAGATATCATATATCACTTGAATTGTAGATTTGCTGCATTTTGCATCAGGCCTGTATTAAATTTGTGAAGCAGTTATGCCAAACTATGTTGGGTGTGTGTGTGTGTGTGTGTGTGTGTGTGTGTGTGTGTTTCCTGCTATGGTTTCAGCTGAAGTCACCATTACCACATTTCATTACATGGCAGTGTAGTTTGAAATTTACTCCTAAGTGGTGGATATTGGTAGGATATGGTGCATACTTCCTCACAGATCACTGCATTCTTCTTTGAAAACCAGTGTTTTGTATTTGTAAAAATGTTACCATATAATCCAAGTATGTATTGTTAATTTCAAGTAGAATGCCATGTAGTTTTTAAGTTTTAACTTTTTACTTGGAAATAATTTCAGGCTTACACAAAGTTGCAAGAATAAGAATAGTACAAAGAACATCCTTGTAACCTTTACTTAGATTCACCTGTTACCATTTTATCTATTTATCATTTGCTATTTATCACAGACACAAAATATTTTTTTCCTGGACCGTTTAGGGTTAAAGTACATATTCTTATATACGTATGGTACTTAACCCCTAAATACTTAGCATGGGAAACCATGTAAATTTTACATTTTAGCTTCTTTGGCTTATCTGCAGTGAAGTTCTAGGGAAGAGTGGCTTGCTTTTCAACAAAGAATGTAAAAAATATGTAAGAAAGTCATTGAACTTTTAAATATGTAAACAATACAGAAAGTGAGACTGAGTGGTTTTCCTGTTTAGGTTATAGAAGGTATAGTTGGCCAAAACATTGAGTTTTTTTTTTATTTGTACCTACCCTTCTCTTTACTCCTATCATTTTTATCTCCTTTTCTTCTACACACTTTGGGTGCTAGGTATGTGATCGTTTATGTGTACAGATCATGATAAAGAGAGGGAAAAATCTAGATATTGAAAGATTTACTTCTGTTACTATTAGACTTTAGAGTTTGAGACATGCACAATGTGATCACTCACATATAAGCCTCTTTTGGTATTCAAAAAAATATTAGAATATTAGATATTAGTCTATAATCCATAATAATTTTTATTTATGTATGTATCATTGTTTAATTTTGAATAACCCCCCAAAGTTCTATATAAGAACATTGGCATTATGTTGTCCTAGAAGTCAAGCCCTTGACTTTGTAACAGGAGATAATTTGAGAAGGCAAGTCTTTTATTATTTTGTGTACAGTGAAGAGAAGAGGACTTTGAGCCAGAACAAACTGGGTTTTAATCCTAGCAATATGACTATGGGCAAATAACCCAACCTCTAGAAAAATAAGGCTAACAACTACATCCCAAGGTGATGAGGATTAAATGAGTTAATGTAAAAATGGCAAAATATGGCACCTGGCATATAAAATTGGTATCTGATAAATGTTAGTTTCCTTTTTTCTTGGCCTGTGGCATGTGATTTTCCACCAGAATAGTTTATGGAGTAAGACTTCTTTCTGTATACTTAGAATCTTTCATAGGCTCTTAGAAGATATTAAAATTTATACTAAATTGTTTAATTTTCTTTATATAAGAGCAGTTCTTTTTGATACTGTAAAAATTAAAATGAAAAACATTTTTAAAAGCTTTTGAAAGGACTTCATGAGTTTTTTAGACTAAGAAGCTTTGAACTGATACTTAGTTTTCTAGTAGTTTGTAGTCTAAGAATGGGGATAGTAAATGTTTTTGCTTTTCATGTTCTCAAAACATTTATGTGAGAATTGCCTATCAATTGTGGGATGGGTGCTGATAGAAAAAATTTATAGATATTAATTTAATGACAGTGCCATCTTATAAAGCAATATTTAATCACTGAGGATTATATAGATTTTGTACAGTTTTTAATTTATCAGGTGGGCAAAATAAAAGTGGAGGTTATATCAGCAGTGCATTGCAGGTACAGGTTGGACCATTAATTCTTCATGAACATCATGCCTTCCCCAGTTTGTAGTGCCCTCTCTCTGTAAACTGCCCTTCCTGTTTTCGTTTACTAGCTTGGAATATGGAACTCCATGTTCTAATGTGCTTGACTGGATTGTTGTAGGATCATTTTGGGACATGTGAATAGGTATCTCTAAAAGTACTTAGATGTAATTGGAATGAACTGTAGCTGTAAACTTTTTTGACGGAGGAGGTGGATTTTGTGGAACCATGTGTAGTATAAAACTGCTCTGCATTTTATTGATATATCCTGATATTTTATCAATTTGTTTAAAATATAGGACGGTAGACCAGGCATGTCTTTAAAGAAGAAATGAGATCTTAAAGACATGTGCCACTGTGGGCATTCTGAATTGTCCATGGTATAGTTGCAAATTATAATTTTTAAATTGATGTAAATCTGAAATCACTTGTTTTTATAAAAAAGTATAATTTTCAGAATGTTAGCTAGTTACCTCACAGAGTACTGTTATAAATATTCTAGCGTCATGTGTTTTAATTTATACAGCTCTTTATAGTATAATTGTAAAGGAAAGACACTATATTTAAAATTGTATGTTCAATTTTAAGTGAATAAGTATTTTTTTTCATTTGTGTTATGTCATGAAATACCTTTGTATATCAGATTAGAACTTTAAAAAATGTACCTCAGTATCTTACTGTGTTTACATCTTGGAATCAGCCACCAGTGTTACCAAACTCCAATACTGAAGAAATACATACAGGTCTGTGGATAAGCATTTGTAACTTTTAGAGGTTTATACTAAATAAAAATAAAATGTTGCTTCTCAAAGTTGGTGAGTGCTAGATAAATAATGCTAAATTCTAGGAAGTAAGGGATATTAAATCATTGAGATGCTTTTAGTGATTATTCACACTTTACCTTCCAGTTGGTTGGGTTTGTATTTTTAGTTATAGCTAGTGTATTTTAACACTGTTTGACTAATACTGTACATTTTTAATGACCTCATCTATTTATTTATTTATTTTTTTGAGACAGAGTCTCTCTTGCCTGGGGCGAGTGCCCTGGCGTCAGCCTAGCTCACAGCAACCTCAAACTCCTGGGCTCAAGCGATCCTACTGTCTCAGCCTCCCGAGTAGCTGGGACTACAGACATGCGCCACCATGCCCAGCTAATTTTTTTCTATATATATTTTTAGCTGTCCAATTAATTTCTTTCTATTTTTGGTAGAGACGGGGTCTCGCTCTTGCTCAGGCTGGTCTTGAACTCCTGAGCTCAGAACTATCCGCCTGCCTCGGCCTCCCAGAGTGCTAGGATTACAGGCGTGAGCCACCGCGTCCGGCCGGTGACCTCATCTTTTTAATAAAAAATGTACATGTTTAAATTTCATAATTTACCACTTTCAGATTCTGACGTAACTCTTTGCTCATGTTGAACAGGAGTGTTTTTTTCCTATCCAAGTATGTTAATTAATACTTAAAGTACCATAGGAGTGTTGAATTTTAGAGTCAAACAGGATTGTCTTATTTATTGTTGCATAATGAATTGCTCCAGAATTTAAAGGCTTATGACAACAAACATTTATTATCTTACAGTTTTTGTGGGTTAGAAATCTGGGTGCAGCTTAGCTGGGTTCCTGTGACTCAAGGTCACTTATGATGTAGCAGTTAAGCTATTAGTTGAGGCTGTAGTTGCATCTGGAGGCTCTGCTGGTGGAAGATTTGCTTCCAAACTTACTCATGTGGCTCTTGTAGGATTCAGTTCCCTGGGGCTATTGGACTGAAGACCTCAATTGTTGCTGCCTGTTGGCCAGAGGTTTCCCTCAGTTCTTTGCCATGTGGGCCTCTCCAAACAGCAGCTTGAGATATATAGTATTAATAGCGTCCGGCTTCTCTCAGAGCAAACGAGTGAGAGAGTGAGAGAAGGTGACATCCAAGACTTTTTATAACCTAATCTTAGAAGTGATATCTTATTATTTCTGCTGTATTTTATTTGTTAGAGGTTGCCTACTACAAGGACTTTAGTTTACTTTTTAAAGATTGAAGAAAAAGGAGAAAGAAAAAGGAGAACATAAAGATGTACAAAGTAATTGGACCAAGGCTTGGAAGGCAATCTTCTGAAGAATTTAAAAACTCAAATTCACCAGTACCCAGGCCTTGTGCTCTATATACAACATCCCATTGTCTTAGGAAATATGAAAATAACTAGAAAAGAAAAATTGACACAGATGCCAAGGACACTCTTGTAAGAAAAATAGTGAAAGTTCTCAAAGTCATTTTGAATTGATTACTGTTTGTCATCTTGAAAAAATGGCAGCCAAATGTATGAGTATGATGAGTCTGTGTGTGTGTGTGTGTGTGTGTGTGTGTGTTTAAATTTGCTTCTGAGGGAAAGTTCAATATTAAAATTTTACAGCATAAAAATTTCTATACAAGTGATTGGATGTAGCCCTTTTGCTGTTTATCAAGACTGTTTTTGCTTTGTAGATAATTTTTGGGGGGAACGATCTGTATGTAATTTATATATTTTATAAACTTTTCTCATTACAAGATCCTATGATTTATTTGTTTTAAATTTTGTTTTTTTTTCCCTTCATTGGCATCTGTTTCTAAATTAAGTGTAGAAGAGATGTACCTGGTGAAAAGAAATACAACCAAGGGGAGGGGATCAGACTGAGAAGGAAGCAAACGCAAATGTAACAATGGGATGTATCACAGTAGTGACTTTTTAAAGAAAATTTTGTGTGAAATTTTAATGTGCATGCTATTTTTATGCTAATGATAATAGACAAACAGAGAAAAAGAAAATATTCAGCAAGGTAATCTTACATATACTCTTTTTCAGACCACATAAGAGAATACTTCTGGATTTTGCATCTTCTTTAGGATTAATTTGTCATATAGAGGATGGGAACAAAGCTGTTTAAAACATGACTGTAGAAAGGGAAGCAGCATGCACTATTAATCTGAAACTTTTGGATTTGTTTTTAACAGCTTCAGTTTTGTTGGGATTGTCTTAGAATTCTAGAAGCGGAAAGGACTTCGTTCGGTAATCTAGATCTGCACTGTCTAGTATGGTAGCCGCTAGCTACATGTACTTATTTGAATTTGAATTAGCAGGAAAAAAAATTAAACATTTACCTTCTGGTTGCTTTAGCCATATGTCAAGTGCTCAGTAACCACGTGTGGCTAGTAGTTATTGGATGGGACAACACAAGTATAGAACATTTTCATCATCATAGAAAGTTCTGTGCTGATCTGGATCAGTTACATTTCGTATTTGATTTTGATCAAGAGCATATGTTTAAAATGCTAGTCGTTGAGGTTACCAACTAAGTTGAACTTGATTTCTTCATTTTCATTTTCCAGTTTTTGGAGCCGTGAGGGATACAGCAGTTTGGTCAATATTGTCTTAACATGCTTCAAATAAATCAGGTGAGTTTGTGTTAAGGCATTTCATACTTACATGGTGCTTTGGCTATGAATTGTGAAACATTTTAACTCAGCTTTTCTATAACCATAACCCGACCACTGCTTTTTAGAGCGATTGCATACTATATGATCATTGGAGACTATGCAGGGTAGGTTGTTTAAGGATTCCAGTGATCATTCTGAAAGTTGGTATCTTCTTAGTGTGCAGAGCAAGTTTGTCTGTTCTTGATGTCACATTCCTCCAGGACTTGTTGGTGTGTTCAGAATGCTTATGATCATGATATAGCTTCAGTAGGTGGCAGTTTTGCACACTCAAAGCATTTCTAGTGACAAATCTTGTGAAGTAGTTATATCAGTGTGTTTAAAAAAGGTTTCTTTCCAGGGCACTGGAGAGGGCTAGAAGGAAGTGCTCTACTAAATAAACTGTAGCATATAATACCTTAGACATACTGAAAGAAGTATTTTTCTTAGTTCTTGGCATTTCTCCAAGAACTGTATACATTACATTTTACCTCTTCTGAACAAATAGAACCTTGTAACTATAATATTAGAAAATACTTTATTTCTTTTGATGGCAAATCAAGAGAGAAGTCATTAAACTTTTTTCCTGTAATTTTTTAGCTTTGTTTTAGTTTTCAAAATACAATTTGCGAAAGTAATCCTGACCCCCCCACTGCTCTCCAAGATATAGTCCCACGCACCTTGCCTAAGAAAATCTCCTCCATTTCCTGTGCATCACATACCATCTCTAAGCCAGTGACTTCTAAGTTTATGCCTGGGCTAGACTTTTTCTGAGCTCCAGACTCATGTAACAGTTACCAACTTGATCTCTTAACTTGGATGTCTTTGTACATCTCAGACTTAATGTGTGCCCAAGAAACAGTCTAAATGCTTCAGTTATACTGGACTGTTGCAGTTCCTAGATTGGGCAAGGTTGTTCCAGCTGCAAGGGTTTTGCACAGATTACCTCTGTCTAGACTGCTCCTCTCCCCTGTGTTTGGCTCACTTGTGTTTAGGTCTAGTAGGTACTCTCATAGCACCCTGCTCTTTTGTTTAATGACATCATGACATTTGCAGTTATAACCAAATATGTAATTATTTGTTTAACATCTGTCTTCCTTGGTAGATGGTATGTTCAATGAAGACAATCACTTTGCTTGCTTACTTTTGTATTCCCAGGTCCTACAATAAATAATGTAAATAGTTTTCATGTATTCTCTGGTTGAGTAGATGAATGATACTAGAGTTGTCACCAAAGCAAGGAGATCGCCATTCTTTTCAACAGTAACCACATAATTGTGTTGTCAATTTTGGTGTGTGACGCTTGTGTTACACAAATGCAGTTAACATCTCTTTTATGCAGAGTTGTTCTTTGATTTTCTCCTGTACTTTCCTTTTGTAACAAAAGAACCTTATTTGCAACTTTCCTCCGGCAAAAAAATTTGCTTTCATCAAAGACATTGCTAATATAAGCTTAAAGGAATCTTAAAGCTGTACTGTGCTTAGTGCTTCCTGTAGTCTCACAGCTGCTATCAAATCCCAGCGGAAGCATTGGTGATGCTTTTTGAAACTTGACTTGCAAAGTGTGTTGTAGGTGTGAAGTTGCCACTAAATGACTTTCTGTGGATACGTGCCATTAATCATATGGGTACAATTAGAATAATTTGTTTCATATTTTATCATAGACAGATGGAAATGATCATTCATTTTATGCCACTCAACTTCATTGAAAATTATGGTGTATGCATTAGTCCTAATAAGGATTTACTAACTGGCTATGTTGCAGGTCATGTTGATTCAGGCACTGAAAACAATTCCTAGGCGGTGTTCTTCATGGCCACAAGCAATTCCCTGGGCTTTGGCTAGAAATTGCATGCAGTGCTAAGTATATACATACTTAGCTTATACCGGCTGAGTATCCCTTTTTAGAAATGCTTGGGACCAGAAGTGTTTCAGATTTTGGATTTTTTCAGATTTTGAAATACTTGCATACTGGTTGAACATCCCAAGTCCGAAAATCTGAAATCCAGAATACTCCAATGAGCATTTCCTTTGAGTGCCATGTTGGTGCTCAAAATGTTTTCGATTTTGGATTTTCAGATTTGGCATGCTCAACCTGTAACAGATATGTATTTCTAGAATCACTTAAGGACCCCCTCTTCTTATTGACTGTAAGTTTCATCCTCTAAAATGTTCAAGTCTGAGGTAAAGACTTTATTCAATGTAAAGTTGAATTCTTAAACTTATGAGTGATTTTTATCTTTTATTATTTTCTCCCGGTGCCTGCTTTCTCATGAAATTGAGAGTTCTCACTCAAGACAAATATTAAAAACAAGGAAAAGGGGATAAGCCATTTTTCAACTTGAAACAGTTAAGATTTTTACTGTGTGATTTTTAACACTGTCTCTAGGATTAGTACTGAATTTTTATTTGGGAGGTCTTTTGTTTTCTTAAAATGCCTGAATTACACACTTTTTTAGTCCTAGCAGATTCTTCCATATGTGTTCCTGAAACTAATTAAAAACTAGGCTTTTGAATACTAAGTTATTTGATACTAACTCTGCCTAACAATATTATCACAGAATATGGTAGTGTTCCATGTTCGGTTATGATAATGGCATCGTTTTACCTTTAAATTATGATCCTCATTTTTACTTTTGCCGTTTAAGAATGAGTTACTATCCAAGTGCAACCTACGCTTACTGTAGAAAAATTTGGTGGCATAGATAAACAAAAAGAAAAAAAATGATAAAAAATTCCACTATTCTTTTACAGAGATAATCACTGATAACATTTTGGGGTGTATACTTCTAGATTTTTTTTCTATGCAGGTATGTTTTTATGTGGATATATGTTATTTTTAAAAACTGGGATTATATAATATTTAATATTTTGAAGTGGTTTAATAATCTTTACCTTAGAAGTACTAAAATTTATTTAACCAAACCCTTATTGTTGGACAGATTTTTGTATTCTAGGTAATGCCACAGCGAATTTTATTTTCCATACATCTATTTGTCCAATTATTTTCTTATAATTACTAGAAATGGAAATACTGGTCAAAGAGGTGACTAAAATACAAAATTATATTCACTAGAAATGTATGAGAATGCCTGTTTCCTTACTTCTTTGACAAATTTTCAATCTTCGCCAATCTGTCTGACAAAAAGTGGTATTTTAGTCTATATTTCTATGATTTGCTTACATTTGTTTTGTGTTTTGCTTTTCGTAAAGTGCTTATATATGTCTGTTGTCATTGTTTCCTTTTTATTTGTAAATAACATCCTTTGGATTATATATACCCCTGAGAATTTTCTGAGTATTAATAATCATTATTTTATATTTTTTCATTCATTATTCAACAGATAACTAATGGGGACCTGCTGGTTTCCAGGGTACCACAATAGGTAGGGGTTTGGTATATTTTGGGCCTTTCTCCTTGGTGATTAATTATGTGTCCCTAGTGAAAGGAAACTCATTTTAACATTAAGCTACAGCAAATATAAATTAAGGCACTTGTGCTATGAAATAATATTTTAAAATGAGTAGCTGAAATAGGGCCAATTTTGGGGTATTCGCTGATGAAGCAGACTTGACAGGTCAGTGTGTCCTTAGGGATTGGAAAAGTCTATATTAGGCAGTTGTAGCATTGGGAGAGCCCAGCAGCCAGGTAATTTACAGAGGTCTAAGTGGTCCAGTGATTCCTTTTAATGAGGTTTGGTAGTAGATTTTGGGAACATGGAAGCTAGGAGGAAGCTTTAAGGCCTGTCTGCAGTGTAATGGGAGGACAGACAGGATAAGACAATTTCAGTGCCAGAAGAGCAGGAGAACCCTGCAGGGCAAGAGAGAGCCAGGTGTTGTAAGAAGAATAAAGTTGTTATATACTGTGTAGTGTAAAGCAAAGGTATGATTATCAGAAACAAAGGTCTATCTCCTAGGTTTGTGGTGGAGGAGTAAGTGAGATAACAAAGGCAAAATGCTTAGCATCGGTCTTGGTACTACTGCTGTTGCTATTAATTTTACTATTAATGTTGCTGTTGGCTATTGCTGCCAGACTCTAGAGATTGGTGGGCAAAGAGGGCAGAGGGTAGACATTTAGACAGGTCACTGCGTAAAGTATTTGGGAGAATGAACCACTTGGGCACTTTCTCAAGCCCAGATTGGTTTCAAGTGCTTTCCTCTTTCTTGCTGTAGGCACTAGGTACTCTATTCTTTTCTCTTAAAAGTTGCTGCTATGAACTCTTAGTTACTATTTTTTTCCCCAAGAGTAGGATCTATTAAATACAATTTGCTTATCTCTCTTGTAGCCATAGGTACAGTCTACAGTTAAGGGATAAGAAAAATAGTAAACATAAGGAAGATAAGATGTGTAAGAAGGACATTTACTTTCCTCTATGCTGACATAACAAGAACTAGATTTATTTTATGTGTAGCCAGCTTCTGAGATGGCCCCCAATGATCCCTGCATTTCTAATATTTATAGCATTGTGTAATCTCCTCACACATTGTATTTGGGTTCTTCTGTTTGGCCAAAAGAACATGGCAGAAGTGTTGGATCATTTTTGAGGATAGGTTATTTATAAAACACATTGTGGGTTCTGCCTCCCACTTTCTCTTATACTTCCATTTATCCCCCAACCCTTTGGATTGCTCACTCCTGGAGAAGTTAGCTGCCATGTTGTGAGTAGCCCGATGGAGAGGCTCATGTGAGAAATTGAGGCTTCCTGACAACAGCCAACAAGGAACTGAGGCCTCTGACAGTATGTGCTTGAGCCTTCTTGGGAGCAGGTATTCTTGCCCTAGTCAAGCTTCCAGCTCCAGAGTACTGTCCACTGACATGTTGACTGCAACCCCATGAGAGAGCCTGAGCCAGAACCACCTATCTAAGCTGCTCCCTGATTGCCGACCCTCAGAAACTTGTGAAAAAAATAAATGCTCCTTTTTTTTAAGCTGCTAAATTGGGGATAATTTATTATACAGCAAAAATACACCCTTCTTCAGCTTGAAAACTTATATATATAAACAATGGTTTTTAGACATTGGATGACAGGCAGGACCAGACTGTGGTCCCTGAGAGAACAGAAACAAATGAAGTAAAGCCCTTCACTTGTGTCAGCTTACAGTAGAGTCTGGAAGCAGTTTACTGGCTGCCAGGCAAGGAGGAGGAACCAGAATGGAGCCCAGCCATCTTGTTGGGATAAGGAGACAAAGATAAGAATTTGGGAGACCAAAGTGGTTAGAATTGTAGGACACAGTATCAGAGAAAAAGGAGCCATGGGGGCTGGGGGTGAAGAAGCATACACTAAAAAGTGAGAGAGCACACACAAGTGTGCATGCATTCTGGAGGGCTGACTTCTGATTTGTAGATGCTTGACAGGACTTACTTGAACCCAGAGAAAAAAACTACTGGAAAGCACTAAGACAAGCAATTTCCAGAGTTCGTACAAGGCTGGAGATAGTTTGTGTTCCCACTACTCAGAGTGAAAGACCTGGTAATACATGGAGCATTGAGAAGAGCCCAGCTAATTTTTCTCATTTTTTGTAGAGACAGGGTCTTGCTATGTTGCTCAGGCCGGTCTAGAACTGTTGGCCTCAAGCAGTCCTCCCACCTTGGCCTCCTAAATTACAGGCACGAGCCACTGTGCCTGGCCAGATTCACAGTTTTTGTTACTCATTCAAGAATTAACATGCTTGCCTCACCGTTAATAATGGATAGAACATCTAGACAGAATATCAGTAAGGAAATAGAGGACTTGAACAGCAGTATAAACTAACTAGACCTAACAGACATGTGTAGAACATTCAATAACAGCAGCACACACATTCTTCTCAAGAGTACAGGAAACATTCTCCAGGATATGTTAGGGTACAAAACAAGTTTTAATCAATTAAAAAAGATTGTAATCATGCTATGTATCTTCTCGAACTACAATGGAATGATGCTAGCAATTAATAGCAAAAGGAATACTGGAAAATTTTCAAATGTGTAGAAATTAAACACTCCTAAATAACTAAGAGGTCAAAGAAGAAATCATAGGGGAAATTAGAAAATTTCTAGAGATGAATGAAAATGAAAGCAGTATACATGACTTACGTGATGCAGCAAAAGCAATACTTAGAGGGAAATTAATAGCAGTAAACCCCTACATTAAAAACGATGAAAGATCTTAAATAAAAAACATTACATTTTAAAGGAACTAGAAAATAAGGAGCAAATTAAACTCAAAGCTAGAAGAAAAAAGGAAATAAAAATTAGAGTAGAGATAAATGAACTAGAGAATAGGGAAACAATATAGAGAATTAGTGAAACCAAAAGTTCATTCTTTGAAAAGATAAACAAAATTGACAAGGCTTAAGCTAGACTGACAAGGAAAAAAAGAACAAAGATGCATGTAACTAAAATCAGATATTAATGTGGGGACATTACCTAAAAGAAATAAACAGGATTAAAGAGGATACTATGAACAATTGTATGCCAACAAATTGGATAACCTACATGAAATGGACAAATTCTTAGACACACTCATTACCAAAACTGACTCAAGAAGAAATAGAAAATATGAACAGACCTGTAAACAGATTGAATTAATAAAAAGAACCTCCCAAAGAAAAGTCCAGGACCAGGTGGTTTCTCCGGTGAATTTTACCAAATATTTAAAGAAGAATTTACACCAGTTCCTCTCACGCTCTTCCAAGAAATGGGAGAGGAAAGATTAAGAATACTTCCTGACTCATTCTTTGAGGCCAGTATTAAGCCGGATACTAAGCCAAACAAAGACACCATGAGAAAACTACAGACCAATATTCCTTATAAATATAGATGCAAAATTCTTCAACAAAATAGTAACCAACTGAATCCGAGAGCATATTTAAAGGAATATACCATAACCAAGTGGGATTTATCCCAGGAATGCAAGGGTGATTTAACATAAGGAAATCAATTAATGTAGTACACTACATTAATATAATGAAGGGGGGAAAAACGCATGATCATCTCAGTTGTTGCAGAAAGCATTTGACAAAATCCAACAGCTGTTCATGATAGAAACACTCACAATTAGGAATAGCAGGGAACTTCTTTAACATTTCTTCAACATTCAGCATTTTGGAAAAACCCACAGCTAACATCCAACTCAATGGTGAAAGATTGAAATCTTTCCCTTATGATCAGGAATAAGGCAAGGATACCCATTTTCACCACTGTTATTCAAATTGTAGTGGAATTTATAGCCAGAGAAGTTAGACAAGAAAAAAAATAAAGGCATCCAAATTAGGAAGGAAGAAGTAAAACTCTCTCTATTTGCAGATGGTATGATCTTATATATAGAAAATCCCAAAGAATCCAACTCCACTAAAGCTATTAAGTAAGTTGAGCAAAGTTATAGATGCAAGATAATAAACATAGATAAAACAGTTGTGTTTCTGTGTACCAGCAATCAACAATCCAAAAAGAAATTTTTAAAAATTTCATTTATAATAGCATGCAAAAACATAAAGGAGTAGATTCTTTATTAAAGCCTTGTATACTGCAAACTACAAAACATCGTTGAAAGAAATTAAAGAAGACCTAAATAAGTGGAAAAACATGTTGTGTTCATGGATTGGAAGAGTTAATATTGTTAGGATGGCAGTACTGTACAAGGCAATCTACAAAATTAATACAATATATCAAAATTCCGGTGGCCTTTTTTGCAAAAATAGAAAAGCTGATCTTCAAATTCATATGGAATTGCAACAGGCCCAAATAGCCAAAACAATCTTGAATAAAGCTGGAGGACTCATACTTCCCAATTTTGAAACTTACTGCAAAACTATAATAATCAAAACAGGGTGGTACTGGCATAAGGATAGATTAGATATAATAGACCAATAGAATAGAATTGAGACTCCAGAAATAAACCAATGTATCTATAGGCAATTGATTTTTGGCAAGAGTGCCAAGACTGTTCAATGGGCAAAAAATAATCTCTTCAATATATGGTTCTGGGATTACTGGAGATCCACATGCAGAACAAGTTAAACCCCTACTTGACATTATAACAAAAATTAATTCAAAATGGATCAATGGCCTAAATATAAGAACTAAAACTCTCAGAACTCCACAACAAAAAGACAACCCAACTAAAAATGGGCAAAGGACTTGAATAGACATATCTCCAAAGAAGATATAATTATACGAGTATGCACATGAAAAAATGTTCAACGTCATTAGAGATCAGGGAAATGTAAATGAAAACAATAATGAGATACCACTTTATACCTACTAGGATGGCTACAATCAAAAGACCAACAATAACAAGTGTTGACAAGGATGTGGAGAAGCTGGAACCCTTGTATGTTGCTGGTGGGACTGTAAAATGGTTCAGTCTATGTGGAAAAGACTTTGACAGTTCCTCAAAGTAAAGAATATGACCCAGCAATTCCAATCCTAGGTATATATCCAAAAGAGTTGAAAATAGGTACTACTCAAAATACATCTACACATGTGTTCATAGCAGCTCTATTTACAATATCTAAATGATGGAAAAAGCCCAAATGTTCATCAGTGGCCAAATGGGTAAACAAATTGTGGCTATCTACATTTCATAAAATATTGTTTAGCCATTAAAAAAATGAAGTACTGATATATGTTACAATGCAGATAAACCTTATGTTAAAACATTATGTTAAGTGAAAGAAGTAACACACAAAAGGTCACGTATTGTATGATTCCACTTAATAAGAAATATCCAGAATAGGTAATTTATGAGACAGAGTGCAGATTGGTGGTTGCCAGGGCCTGGGGGGAATGGGGATTGGGAAGCAACTGTTGAGTGGGTATGGGCTTTCCTTTTGGGATGATAAAAGTATTTTGGAACTAGATATAGATGGCGGTTGCACAGTATTGTGAATGTACTAAATGTATCTGGATTGTTCACTTTACACAGATTAATTTGATGGTATGTCAGTTTTACCTCAATGAGAAATTAAAATGCTTGCAAAGAAGTATGAAAATATGACCCAAAGCCAGTGATTAAAAAAAAAAAAAATCTCTGAATAGAAAGAGACCCAGAAATGACAAAGATGATTGATTTATCAGACAAAAATGTAAAAGAGCAGCTATTAATATGCTCTAAATGTTTTTTTTTTTTTTTGAGACAGTCTCACTCTCTTGCCTGGGGTGAGTGCCGTGGCGTCAGCCTAGCTCACAGCAACCTCAAGCTCCTGGGCTCGAGCGATCCTACTGTCTCAGCCTCCCGAGTAGCTGGGACTACAGGCATGCGCCACCATGCCCGGCTAATTTTTTTCTATATATATTTTTAGCTGTCCAGTTAATTTCTTTCTATTTTTGGTAGAGACGGGGTCTCGCTCTTGCTCAGGCCGGTCTCGAACTCCCGAGCTCAGGACGATCCGCCCGCCTCGGCCTCCCAGAGTGCTAGGATTACAGGCGTGAGCCACCGCGCCCGGCAATATGCTCTAAATGTTGAAGAAGGGAAAGCAAAACAGGAACATGATATGGAAATAAATAGAAGTCAAAAAAAATAGCCAAATGGGAGTTTTAGAGATGAGGAATGCAATATCTAAAACAAAAAATATACTGGGTGGGATTAATAGCAGTTATCTGTAGAAGACACTAGAAGAAAAGATCAGTGGGCTTGAATACGTAACAATAGTGACTATCCACAGTGAAGCACAGGGTGGAAAGACTGAAGAAAAGAAAAAGACCCAGAGCATCAGCGATCTGTGGAATCAAGTGTCTAAGGTACATGTATTAATAATTAGAGTCTCAGGAGAAGAGAAGGAGAACAGGCAAAATATTAGAAGAAATAATGACTGAAAACCTCTGTTTAGTGAAAACTATAAGCCCACAGATGGTAAGAAATCAATGAACCTAAAGTAGGAGAAAGATTTAAAAAGAAAACCCACAAGGAACATCATAGTCAAATACCTGAAAACCAGTGATACCGAAGAAAATCTTAAGAGCAGCTGGAGTTAAAATGACACATTATGAGCACAGAAAAAAAGATAAGAGTGACAAAGAGTTTTTTTTTAGAAATTGCAAGCCAGAAAAGATGGAGCAACGTCTTTAAAGTAATGGAAGAAAAATACTTGCTAGCCTAGAATTCTATTCACACTGAAAATACTTTTCAAAAAGAAGTGACTTTTTGTTGTTGTGTTTTCTTTTTTAATCCAAGATTAAGCACAATTTTTAATTATGTTAAAATATGCATAACAATTTATCGTCGTAACCATTTTTAAGTACCTGTGGCATTAACTACATGTACGTGCTCATTGTTCTGCAGCCATCACCATCATTCATCTCTAGATGGTTTTCATTTTTCTAAACTACAGCTTTGTATCCATTAAACACTAACTCTCCATTCTTCCACCCTCTAGCCCCTGACAACTGCCATTATACTTTGTCTCTATGAATTTGACCACTCTAAGTACCTAATATAAGTGGAATCATATAATGTTTGTCCTTTTGTGAATAGTTTATTTTACTTAGCATAATATCTTTAAGTTCATCCATGTTGTAGCATGAATGGAAAAGAATTTCCTTCATTTTTAAGGCTGAATAATATTCCATTGTATATATTGTATATGTACACCATATTTTGTTTTATTCATTCATCCAATGAGGGACACTTGGGTTGCTTCTACCTTTCATCTATTGTGAATAATGCTGCTGTGAATATGGGGGTGCAAATATCTGTTCTAATCTATGCTCTCAGTTCTGGGTATTTATCGAGAAGCAAAGCTGCTGAATCACATGGTAATTCTATGTTTAATTTTTTGAGAGCCTGCCATACAGTTTTCCGTAGCAGTTGCATACAGAAATGCACAGGGATTCCAATTTCCCCATATTCTCACCAATACCTATTTTCTCTTCTCTCCTCTCCTCCCCTCCTCTCCTCTCTCCTCCTCTCTCCTCCCCTCCCTTTGCTTCTTCCTTCCCCTTCCCCTTTCTTCCCCTCCCTTTCCCTTCCTCCATCCCCCCTCCCCTTGCCCACAAATAGCCATCTTAATGGGCGTGAAGTGATATTTTGCTATCTTTAAGTTGCATTCCTCTGACAATTAGTGATGTTGAACATCGTTTCATATGCCTGTTGGTCATTTATATATCAGTTCTGGAGAAATGTCTATTCAAATCCTTTGCCGGTTTTTAAATTGGGTTTTTTGTTGTTGAGATGTAACAATCCTTTATATAATCTAGATATTAATCCCTTAGCAGATACATGATTTGCAAAGAAAGTGACTTTTTAGGACAAGCAAAATCTGAGGGAATTCTTTTGTAGCTGACCTGCACTACAAGAAGTCTTAAAGGAAGTTCTTTTTTTTTTTTTTGAGACAGAGTCTCACTCTCTTGCCTGGGGTGAGTGCCGTGGTGTCAGCCTAGCTCACAGCAACCTCAAACTCCTGGGCTCAAGCAATCCTACTGTCTCAGCCTCCCGAGTAGCTGGAACTACAGGCATGCGCCACCATGCCCGGCTAATTTTTTTCTATGTATATTTTTAGCTGTCCCATTAATTTCTTTCTATTTTTGGTAGAGACGGGGTCTCGCTCTTGCTCAGGCTGGTCTCGAACTCCTGAGCTCGTGAGCCACCGTGCCTGGCCTATTTAAAGGACGTTCTTTAGGCAGAAAGAAAATACTAGCAGTTGGAAATTTGGATCTTTGGAAAGAAATGAAGAGTGCAAGAAATGATAAAATATAGGGTAAATATTAGGTTATTATTAATAGTATGAAATGTCTGATTTCGTTAAGTACTAAGTTTGACAGTTGATATCTCTGACATTTCGATTTGACACTTCTTGTTTTATGTTTATTGTGAAGGTTTATCCTCAGTCTTTCAAACGCACGTTTTGTGATCATCTTTCAAATTTTTTTTTAGAGCAATTTTCATGAAACCATAGATAAGTCAAAAATGTGAGTTATTTTTGAACATGAGTTCCGTTATGGAACCAATGCAGTGGAGACAGCTTGAAATATCAACAAAGTATTGGGGAAGGATGTGGCTGATGAATGCACAGTACGTCAATGGTTTGAGAAGTTCCGTTCCTGTGATTTTAATGCATTAACTGCCATGTGGGTTGTATTTAACTCATGTTAGTTTTGAGCCCAGGGCCCTGTGAAGCATATGTAACTCACATGTCTCTTCACCTTGGGAGCTACTATTTTTCAAGTTGCGTATAACTCATGTACAGAAAAAAATAAAAAATAACAAATTTTTCATTAAATTAGAAAGGATCGTTTTTGTTTTCAAAGTTTGTGTTCTATTTTTGTAATAAAACACTGTGGCCCCAAGGAAAACATTTTTTTCCTAGTCTGGTAATAAATGTGTTAATTTTGAAAATGAGCCATATGGGTGACCTTAGACCAAGGTGGATAATGATGAACTGAAAGCTGTAGTGGAAGTGAATCAATTTCAACCTACATGTGAATTGGCAGCAAGGTTTGATATTACTATTCTAACAATATTGGGTCATTTGAAACAAACTGGCAAGGTAAAGAAGCTGGATAGATGAGTTCCATGTGAATTAAATGAGCGTCAGAAGAGAGATTGTCTTGAAGCTTGCCTTTCTTTGTTGTCACAACATAAAGGTGAAACATTTCTGTATCATATTATATGGGATGAAAAATGGATTCTTTTTAACAATCGTAAGCATTCAATACAATGGTTGGATAAAGATGAAGTGCCAAACATAGTCCAAGACCGAATATTCATCTAAGAAAGCTAATGGTGTGTGTTTGGTGGTCCAGCACTGGTATTATTACAGTGTCATGAAACCTGGTCATTTGATTACAGTGGATGTCTACTGCAACCAATTGGAGGAAATGATGAGGATGCTTGGGATTAAGCAGCCGAGATTGGTCAATAGAGACAGGCCAATCCTCTTGCAAGACAACGCCCGACCACGTCACACAAACAATACTGCTCAAGCTACAGAAGCTGGACTTGGAAACTCTCTGTTGTCTACTGTATTCACCAGACCTTGCACCAACTGACTACCACTTCTAGGCTTTGGACCACTTCTTGCAAGGAAAAATATTCAATTCTCAATAAGTTGTGGAAAAGGCCTTTCGCGATTTCCTCACCACTGGCTCTCCAGGCTTCTTTGCTGCTGGCATAAACAAGCTACTGTTAAGATGGCAAAATTGTGTCGATAGTTTAGGTGCCTACTGTGATTAACTGTACTGCTTGTTGTTTGAGATATGATAAACTACACTTTTGATTTGAAATTGGACATTTTGTATTTAATGACCTAATATGAAAGACAGTTTCTTCATTTTTTAATGTCTTTAAAAGGTAATTGACTAAAGCAAAAATACAGTGTATTGGGGGCTTATAACATACACAGAAATAAATTGATGTCAGTAGCTTAAGAGTGGGGCAAAGGGAGGGAAAATATAGAATTGTTAGATGCTCATACCGCACATGAAGTAGTATGATACATATTTGAAGGTAGGCTGTGTATATTTTAGAGCAATTGCAGTAAAAACAAAGTAATAAGAAGCCCATAGGGGAGATAAAATGTATACTAAAAAATAATCACTCCAAAAGAAGATAGGTAAAGGTGGAAAAATGAACAAATATCACATGAACTAAAATATAGCAAAACAGTAGAGATAAATTGAAGCATGTTGAAACTACAATAAATACGTATGGCCTAAACACTCCAATTAAAAGGCAAGGGTTGTCTGGATAGTAAAGCAATACCCAAGTACATATACTCCTGGACTTATAATGGGCTTATGTCCTGATAAGCCCCTTGTAAGTTGAAAATATCAAAAGTTGAAAATGCATTTAATACACCTAACCTACTGAACATCGTAGCTTAACCTCGTCTACCTTAAACATGCTCAGAATGCTTACATTAGCCTATAGTTGGACAAAATAACACGAAGCCTGTTTTATAATAAAGTGTTGAGTATGTCATATAAATTATTGAATACTGTACTGAAAGTAAAAACAGAATGGTGTGGGTACTCAAAGCATAGTTTCTACTGATTACATATTGCTTTTTCACCATTGTAAAGTCAAAAAATCATAAATTGAACCATCTTAAGTTAGGAACTGATTGTATATGATGTTTACAAGACAATCACTTTAAACAGAAAGACAAAGATAGATTAAACATACAAGCATGAATGAATGGGGATTTCTGAATCTGCGGTATAACAGGGACCATGTTTATTCTCTTCTTAAAACAATCCCGCTCTTCCTCACAAAAACGACAAACTACATGGAAACAACAGTTCTGAAGACATTGAATAACAGGCAGTGAAGGTCAGTGATTCCCAAGATCTGAAAAACAAAAAAGGTGAGCTCTATTCTACAGTTGCCCCAGCCTGCTGCATTAAGAGATTTTCAAGCATGTGGCATAAGGAGTAAAAGCTGAGGCATGGAGCCTGGCAGACTCCCTAAGTTGTGGAAATACTGCTGCTATGGAGCCAACTAGCCAATTATAAAGGCAAGACTTGAACAAACTATTTCCAAATTTCTTAACTGTATCCCAGAACAAAGTTCAAGACAATTTATAGACATGAAAAATATCTAATATGTAGCAAGGTAAAATTCACAATGTATATCATTCAGTCAAAGATTACCATGTATGCAAAGAAACATGAAAATATGACCCGTAGTGAGAAGAATCAATCAAAATCGACACAGAACTGACATAGATGATAGAATCAGCAGATGACATTAAAATCAGCTATTATAACTGTGTTCCACATATTCAGAAAGTTAGAGATATAGAAGATACAAAAAGTCCCATATCAAACTTGTAAAGATGAAAACTACATCTAAGATGACAAATATACTCGGTTAGATGAATGACAACTTAGACATTGCAGAAAAAATGATTAATGAACTTGAAGGCATAGCAATAGAAACCATCCAGAATGAAACAGAAAAAAGAAAAAAACATAGAAAGTATCACTGAGCTGTGGGATACTGTTAGGCAGCCAAAATATACAAGTAATTATAGTTCCCAGAGAAGGCAGTATACAGAAAAATATATTTTAAGAAATAATAGCCAAAACCTTTTTAGCTTTAGTAAAACTTACAGATCAAAAGTTCAATGAATTTTAAGTATGAGACACATAAAACTACACCAGGGTACAGCAGGTCCTCGAAAATATTGTTTCGTTCAACGCCATCTCATTATAACACTGATGAGAAAAAAACTTGATTCCTGGCTGGGGTTACTATCTGTGTGGAGTTATGCATGTTCGCCCCATGTCTGCGTGGGTTTTCCCTGGGTACTCTGGTTTTCACCCACATCCCAGAGATGTGCATGTTAGGTTAACTGGCATGTCTGAATTGTCCCAGCATAAGTGAGGTATGGGTGTTGGTGTGAGTGTGCCCTGGGATGGAATGGTGTCCTTTCCAGATTGGTTCTCTTCTTGCACCCCAAGCTACTGCGATAAGCTCTGACCACTGTGACCCTGAAGTAGAATAATTGGGTAGATAATTACCTTGTTATTATTAATCTTTCTTTATGTATAGCTCACTTTTATTTAATGTTTCATCTTAGAAGTTTGGTGATGTTTTTGTGACCAGAAATAAGCCATAGGAACTTGACTCCTGTTTATATCAATTAGCCTATGGTAAAATTGGTTTTGTTATACTTTGTTTCACTTAAAGTCACAGTTTCTAAGAACCTATCATGGCATTAAGGGAGGACTCACTGTACATTATAACTAAATTGCTGAATGCAAGTGATAAAGAGAAAATCTTAAATGCAGAGAAAAAAAGACATGGTCATATTATGTGCAAAGCAACAAAGAAAAAATGATAATAGATTTCTTATCAGGAGCAATATAAGCTAGAAAACAATGGAGAAGCATCTTTAAAGTACTGAAAGATGAAAATTATCAACCTACAATACTGTATCTGACAAAAATATATTTCAGAAACAAAGATGACATAAAGACATTTTCTAACACAGAAAAGCTGAAGGAATCCATTACTAACAATCCCCCTCTAGAAGAAAATTTTAAACTTGTCCTTTAGACAGCAGGAAAATGATACCAGATGAAATACAGATTTACATGAAAGAACAACATCAGAAATGATAACTACTTGAGTAAATACGTAAGATTTTTTTTTCTTATTAAATCTCTTTAAAAGATAATTACTTAAAGCAAAAAATTAAGCTATTGATAAGCTATATATACTTTTATAGCATATATAAAAGTAAAATGCATGATAATAACAAAAGCAGAGAGGGAGAAATGGAAGTATACTATTAATATTATTATAAAATTCTTTTTTTTTTTTTTTTTTTTTGAGACAGAGTCTCACTCCGTGTAGAGTGTAGAGTGCCGTGGCGTCAGCCTAGCTCACAGCAACCTGAAACTCCTGGGCTCAAGTGATCCTCCTGCCTCAGCCTCCTGAGTAGCTGGGACTACAGGCATGTGCTACCATGCCCAGCTAATTTTTTCTATGTATTTTTAGTTGTCCAGCTAATTTCCTTCTATCTTTAGTAGAGACAGGGTCTCACTCTTGCTCAGCTGTTCTTGAACTCTAGACCTCGAGCGATTCTCCCGCCTCAGCCTCCCAGAGTGCTAGCATTACAGGCATGAGCCACTATGCCCGGCCTATTATAAGATTCTTATGCTCTGTGTGAGGTGGTATATTATCACTTGACTGTGATAAGTTGAAGATGTATACTATAAAGCCTAGAGCAGCTGCTAAAATAGCAAAACAGAGTTATAACTAATAAGCCAAAAAAACTGAGATAACATGGCATCATGCAAAATAATCAAACAGAAGCCAAGAAAAGATGAAAAAGGGAACAAAGATCAAATGGAACAAATATGAAACAAATAGCAAGATGATAGAATCAGACCTAACCATTTGAATAATCACATTAAATGTGAATAGTTTAAGCATTTCCTAATTTAAAGGCCAACATTGTCAAATTGGATATAAAAGCAAGAACCACCTACCACTTGCCTACAAGAAATGCTTTAAATGTAAACACAAATAGGTTAGGCCGGCCCGGTGGCTCACGCCTGTAATCCTAGCACTCTGGGAGGCCGAGGCGGGTGGATCGTTCTGAGCTCAGGAGTTCGAGACCAGCCTGAGCAAGAGCGAGACCCCGTCTCTACTAAAAAAATAGAAAGAAATTAATTGGATAGCTAAAAATATATATAGAAAAAATTAGCTGGGCATGGTGGCATATGCCTGTAGTCCCAGCTACCTGGGAGGCTGAGGCAGGAGGATCACTTGAGCCCAGGAGTTTCAGGTTGACCAGGTTTCCACTGACCAGGGCTGGGAGTGTGGAGTGGTAAGATGCTTACTTGCCACTATCAAGCCTGCCACCAGATGCAGCTTAATTGTCATTTGTCACTTACTGATAGAGTTTTGATATGAGGCTGTAAGCAATTAATTTATTATGATCTCTGTGCAGTCAGACCTCTTTGCTAATGATAATCTATCTGTATTTGCAGCCACTCCATAGCTTCACTGCCTCAGCTCCACCTCAGATCATCAGGCATTAGATTCTCATAAGAAGTGTACAACCTAGATCCCTCGCATGTGCAGTTTACAGTAGGGTTCGTGCTCCTATGAGAATGTAATTCTGCCACTGATCTGACAGGAGGCGGAGCTCAGGTGGTGATGTGAGTGGTGGGGAGTGGCTGTAAATACAGATGAAGCTTTGCTCACTTTTTTGCTGCTCACCTCTTGCTGTGTGGCCCAGTTCCTAACAGGCCTCAGACCCATACTGGTCCACGACCGAAGTGGGGGGGGGGTGGTTGGGGACTCTGGGGACCACAGTATTAGAAGATGTCACTTAGGCAGTACTTACGGGGGAAATTTTATACCACTAAATATCTATGTTATAAAAGATGAAAGATCTTAAATAAATGACTTTAACTTCCATCTTAAGAAACTAGAATAAGAAGAACAAATTAATCCCAAAGGATGCTGAAGAAAATAGGTAACCTGAATAGCTCTTCATGTGTTAAAGAAATAGAAATTGTAGTTAAAAATATTCTCACAAAGAAAACTCCAGGTCCAGATAGTTTCACTGGTGAATTATACCAAACATTTACAGAAAAAATAATACCAATTTTACAGAACATTTTCAAAAATATTGACATGGAGGCAATATTTCCCAAGGTTTATGGTGCCAGCATTACTGGGATGCCACAAGTAAACAAATATAAGAAACCTGTAGACCAATACATCTAACAAATATAATTGCCAAAATCTAAACTAAGTTTTAGCAAATCTAACTCAATAGTATATTAAAAGGACAATATGTCATGACCATGTGGGGTTTATCTCAGAAATGTAGGGTTGGTTTAATGTTCAAAAAAATCAATAATGTAACTTACCATGTTAACAAACTAAAATATAAAAATCACATAATTATCTCAATAGATGTAGAAAAATTGTTTGATAAAATCCAATATCCATTGCTGATAAAAACTTGTCAGCAGCCCAGCAGCCGGGCGTGGTGGCTCACGCCTGTAATCCTAGCACTCTGGGAGGCCGAGGCGGGCAGATCGTCCTGAGCTCAGGAGTTCGAGACCAGCCTGAGCAAGAGCGAGACCCCATCTCTACCAAAAATAGAAAGAAATGAATTGGACAGCTAAAAATATATATAGAAAAAATTAGCCGGGCATGGTGGCGCATGCCTGTAGTCCCAGCTACTCGGGAGGCTGAGACAGTAGGATTGCT
>RJWJ010017641.1:0-23255 GCA_004363605.1 Indri indri | reverse complement strand
GACTCATATTTTAGCTGACTTGTGAATCAGAACTATCGAAGACTGGATTTTTTTGGTTTAAGGAAAGAAGATGACTGTTAGAGAAACCATCTCCGCGCGATCGCAGAGAGAAAACACAAAGGAAGGAATTTAGAGTGACTCAGCCCTGGCCGGGCGGCGGGCGCTGACCCAGCGAACAATGGAAAGTCACAGCGGGGCCTCGGAAGCCGCGTCCACACCCGCCCGCGCCGGGGGCTCCGGCCGCTGGGGGCAGCAGGGACGCTAAGCAAAAAGTGACTTTCTTAACCCTCGTTTCTTGCTTTTTAGCCTCTTAGGTTGCAACATAATTATGATAATTTGGTACAACCCACAGGAGCTGTGGGACCTAAAAGCAAAGGTCGGGGGCCTCATTCCCAGAGGCCAGGGTCACCCTGGGCAGCAAACAGCAGATCGATTCACGCCCCGCCCGGGGTGAGCTGGATAGGTCCCTACACACGTCTTCTTAACTCACCGCAAAACTATCCTGAAAAGAAAGCACGAGGCTCCACCTCGCAAGCCTTTGCTTCCAGGCCGGGGGCGAAGGGCTTTGCTATGGTTGGAGGCGGCCAGCTTGGCCGCACAGGATACGAATTGGCGCCTTCTGGCAGGAACAGGGATTCGGAGAAGCAGCTGGCCCCAAGCCTGGTGGTTAGGAGATCGCTTCTGAAAATTCATCTAAATCTGAATCTGTTGAGCTTGGGGTTTCTTGTGTGGGACTCCGTTACTCTCGAGGAATACAGCGGCTGCAGCCAACATTAGAAAATCAGTAGAATGTGTTGAGTGCCCTGGATTTTCGTTGTTGGTGTGTTTGCTGGTGCGTGGGATGAAAAGAGTCCAGGCAGGGGCAGACCAGCTCTGAAAATTTCCAGGAGGCCCTACCAGTGTTCCCAGGCCCGGGCAGTTTTCTGGGGCGGCTCCCAGCCCAGCCACACGCAGCTCTGTGGGTTGCACCCAGGCTCAGCTCCGGGAGCACGTGCTTTGCTGGGAAAGGAAGGGAGGCATCGCTCGCTCTCAAACCCGTGCTGGCCGGCGTCCCTCGCCCCTCCTGGCTCGGCCACCCTTTGCCCTGCCCAGGACAGCTTCCTGCCGGCGCTTCAGCCCAGGATGCCATCCAAATTCACAAGTTGTCCCTCTAAATCTGCCTTGACTCACATTCCAGGCCCCAGGGATACACTAACACCCGTACACTAACGCGCCCAATTCCTGATACACTAATACACACAAGTCCATCTTTGCCTATCTCTGTTTCCTGTAGGTGAGATGACCATGTGGTTTGCCATCCAAACCTAGACTTACGAGAGGAAAAAGGATGCTATTATTATAATAATTATACCCAGTAGTCTGGGGCCACTGAGCCTCTAGTCCCAGATATTCAGGAGCATGAGACAGGAGGACTGCTTGAAACCAGGTGTTGGAAACCAACCTGGGTGATATAGCAAGACCCTGTCTCTAAAAAAATTTAAAAAATAATAATAATGATGATTACACCCGGACCACAGAAGAAAATCTGTTCCAGGCATAGTAGGGTACTAGTATATACAGTTACCTTGGGAAACTTGAGCAATTTATCTAAATTCAGAAGACATTTTTTACTCCTTACATTCTCCCAGTACAAGGGAAGGAGGGAGAGAGGGTGGAAGGAGAAGCAATTTAAAAAGAAAAGAAAGCCCAATTCAACACTGCATTTTTAAAAAATATTCTATTCGTTAAGAAATCTTAGACCTAGTTAGTGTACTTTGCTCCACTTTTGCTAAATACTTGGAGATTTATTTGTAAATGCATGCAACAATTTCTGTCGACATCAGCAAGGCAGGGTTAGCAAGTGCTGCAGGGGATGTAGAAGTAGCCTCACTGTGCCAGACTAGCCTAACAATGGTGTTTCTTCCCACAGGATTCTCTCTGTGCATTATCTTTATACCCATATAGTTACTACTTATGTATAAATACAGATTTTGAAAAAGCAGATTTTTTTTCTAACTGTGGCTTCCTAGCTGTATAGCTATGTATAGTCAGCAATAGCAGACCAATTTTTTTAGCAAGCTCTTACAGCACACAGTATATGTATAGACACTGTGTGTTCTAAAAACCTCACAGATATTAACTCATTTAGTCCTCACGACAACCCTACAAAGTAGGTATTATTATCATTCCCGTTTTATAGATAGGGAAACTGAGGCAAAAAGAGGTTAAATAAATTGCCCCAAATCTCAAAACTAATAAATTGCACAGGTGGGTTTAGAGCCCAGGCAGTCTACTACTAGAGTTCATGATCCCAAGCACTCATTTATGCTGACTTGACCTGTGAAGGCTTCCTAAGGGCAATAGGAGAGATGTGACCTGGCTTAATTAAGCTTTTTCTGCTAAAGTGCTCAATGCTGTGTTTTAGTGCTGCCCATACCTCTAATAAATGTCCCTATCAGCCATCCCAGAATAAAGACAGATTTTCTTCTGTGCTCTGGGTATAATATAATTATTATTTTTATTTTTTTAAAGACAGGGTCTTGCTGTATCACCCAGGCTAGTCTCAAACTCCTGGCCTCAAGGAATTCCTCCTGGTGGTGTAAAGCCTTTAGAGGTATAACCCAGTCTTCTTTCTCTGGAGCCCTCAGCTTCAGCTACATTAAAACCCCAGTCTATACTGTCCCACCTCAGCACTTTCTCTGTGCTTTTCCCTCCTCCTGGAATGCCTACCAACCCATCCCTCTGCACCGACTTCTTTTATTGAAACCCCATCTACCTTCAAGGCCCAGATCAAACTGGCATTCCATTGTCACACAAGACAGAATCTCTCCAAAGTCTGAAATCCTACAGCCTTTATCCACACCACTCACATGCCTACATATCTTATCTCCTCTACTCAGTCAGCAATTTCTTTTCCCCACAACACTTAGCACAGCACATTTTTACATAAGTAGTTCTCAGTGAATGTATAGCCTCTCATTGTTTGCCCTTCATCCATCCTCTCTGTTAAATATCTGTAAAGAAGTATGATGCACTGATTATTTCAAAAAGAGAAGACTTCCTCCTTAAAAAAAAAAAAGAAAAAAGAAAAAAAAAAACACATGATTTTTGTTCAGGAAACCGTTCTTCTCCATTTCTGCAAGTAGACCCTGATTTGTCTGAGCCAGTGCTACCCAATAGAAATAGAAAGCAAGTCACATATGTCACTTTAAATTTTCTAGTAGCCACATTAAAAAAGTAAAAATGGGCTAGGTATGGTAGCGCATACCTGTGATCCCAGCCATTCAGGAGGCTGAGGCAGGAGGATGACATGAGCCCAGGAGTCTGAGGCCACAGTGAGCTATGGTGACACCACTGCACTCTAACCCCGGCAACAGAGTGAGATCCTGCCTCAAAAAAAATAAATAAATAAAAATAAACAGGGAAAATTAGTTTTAATAATACATTTTATTTAACCCAATATATCTAAAATGTCATAATTTCAACATGTAATCAGTATAAACAACATTAAAAGATATTTTATGTGTGTGTATGAAGTTTTTGGACTCTGATGAGTATTTTACACTTACAACATATCTTAATTCAGACTAGCCACATTTCAAGTGCTCAGTACCCACACGTGGCTAGTAACTTCTATATCGGATAGGGCAGGTCTGAGCCCATCAGCACAACATTCCTATGGTGACCATTATTGGTCCAGGAGTGGTAGGCTGGAGGCCTAAGTTGGGTTGATCAGACAGAAACAAAGGATTTATAGTCCATGTTTGGGAGAGGTTTCTGCCTGCTGCTTATTTTTGCAAGGGAAGCCTGCAGCTCTGATTGTCACTGGCAGCCTTTATTGAAATCATCTCAGAACTATGAGGAAGAACCAGTAGCATTGGTATTAGGATGACACCAACACTGAGGATGGCAGTAATGGGGAGACAGAAAGAACCCCAAGTCCTTAATGACATCACTGATCATACAGGGCCTGGAGCTAACCCTACTTCTGGTTACGAAAAATAATAAATTTTCCCTTTTATTTAAGCCAGACTGAGTCAGAGGTTTCTGTAGCACCCAAGAACATCCCAACATCAGAGCTAACCCTTGAACCCAGGTCTACAGCCTCCTACACCCAGGCTTCTCTACCAGGCTGCCTCTCAAGAAAGATTTTTGGCTAATTCTTTTGGGTCCCTCTCAGATTCTTTCCTTGGCACATTGGTGGTAACTGCCAATTCATTGGAAGTAAAGATCCCCAAAGATGTTGGTGCTTGTGAAGGTCTCACCCACAAGGTAGCTCAGTGCAGCTGCATATCTCATTTCAGGGCACAGGAACAACCGGAAGTCCCTTCTCAGGACAGCTGCTGTTATACTGCACTCTCAAGCTAGCCAGCGTTTGTTCCATCTGCCAGGGCAGGCATTTGTCACGGCCTTTCAACATCTCTCCTGGAACTGATAGACCCTGGGGCTGGCCCAAAGCTGGACGAGCTAGAGCCCTTTGCCAGGAGGCAGTCCAGGAAGCCACACTTTCCTCTGCGATAGCAGCCTTTTCTGGCAGGGTGCTGAAGATCAGCATGTCCTGGGCCAACTGCTGGCGAGAGGTATTTAGAGAACATGTTGGAAGGATTGACAGGAGCACTGACAACTGCAAGACCAGAAAGTGAAGAGGAATGGTAACGGGGAAATGGACTGAAGAGATGCCACCCCAGGAGTGAGAAAATTACTCATAAACTCAGTTCATTGTGCATCACTTATAAGCAGCAGCAGTGTGGGAATTAACTTGCGCAGAGGCAAGTAGACCTCATCGTTCACTTACAATGCACAGGTCTCACAGCTCCAAAACTAGGAGGAAAGACAGAGCCACAATTAATCAAGCCTCCCTCTAATCTGTCCTAGAGAATAAGCATCTTACACCAATTGTTAAAAAATGTCAACATGGTATAGTGAGAAGAATGTGGCTTCCAGGCCAGAGAGCTACCACTCAGTGCTGGTGCCACGGTGGGCAAGTCACAAGGCCCCTGTTATGCTCAGTTTTCTAGTCTCTGAAATAAGCATTATTATATCTCACAGCTTTGGAAGGTCCACTTTCTAAAATGCATATCGAACACTTTGTAAGCTATTAAGTGCTATAAATGTTCACCAATACGACTTATTTTATTAATATAAGGGGAAAAAATGCTTCTGATGAGTTTTTAATACCCAGAAACTACTACCTACTTGTTAATAAAAATATATAAATTTTTTAAATAAGATCATATGTTCCCACAGCATTTATTTGTATCCACTTTACTCACTCTGGGCCTTTGGCTGCTGATTACAAAAACAGACCTAGGCCGGGATGCGGTGGCTCACACCTGTAATCCTAGCACTCTGGGAGGTCGAGGCGGGAGGATTGCTTGAGCTCAGGAGTTCGAGACAAGCCTGAGCAAGAGTGAGACCCCATCTCTACTAAAAACAGAAAAATTAGCCGGGCATGGTGGTGCGTGCCTGGAGTCCCAGCTACTTGGGAGGCTGAGGCAGAAGGATCACTTGAGCCCAGGAGTTGGAGGTTATGGTGAGCTACGATCATGCCACTGCACTCTAGCCCAGGAGACAAACGAGACTGTCTCAAAACACACACACACAAAAACCAGACCTCAAATGCTTGTTCTGCACACTGCTGAGGACTGGAATGATGGCCAAATGTGGTTACAGATCCAAAAGGTTTACTAATCTTTAAAGTTTATACATCAAGGGTATATTTATAGCATTTAATTGCAAAAGAGCTTGCCAAGGTGCAGGATGCAACTCCTTAGGCCCTCTGAATGGTAATACCACATCTTGTTTCCTTCTGACCCTAAAACCAGTGGCTCACAGGCACCTTCTCTCCCAGTCAAGGAACCACACACCCACATGGAACGCCCTTGGTCTCTTGTGTCTAAAGACGAAGGAGCAGCTTGGGGGCAGGTATACGATGGGAGGGGAACATGCAAAACAAAAAACAAAAACCAAAAAAAAAAAGATGAAGGAGCACAATGCTACATGAGCCTGGGTCCCAGAATAATGGGCACTAGACACTAAACTAGAAAACACAGACAGGTATTTGTGCACATGCACACACACACACACACGCGCGCGCACACACACACATGCACACACACACACCCCCTTCTACTGGTGTCTTCCACTGAGTTAACCCTTAAGGCTTAACTCGAGAAAATATTACCATCTGTCAAATCTGGATGATAGTTATATGGGTGCCATATTATTTTCTATACTTTTCAATGTTTGAAATGTTTCATAAAACAACATTTTTTCAATAGTAATTTTTAAAGCAACCTAAGTCAAGTATCAACACCTTTTCTTGGATGTCTTTTTGCCTCCCAACCCATCTCCAGAGTTGAACTAGATGCTGCTTCTCTGTACTTCTGTCACACTCTGAGATAACTTCTGCTAAATCACTTACCACACTGTATTGTAACTTCTCGTTACCCCAGGTGTTGAGCTCTTTGAAGGCGGGAGCCTTTCATCCTTCTCTCTTCACCAAGCCTAGCACCTGGCACATTGTGGGGATTAATCAATGTCTCATATTAACTAAGTCAGTCAATATGAATGAAATGTTCTGGTTTCACTCTAAGCCTTCACCAACCACCAGAATTTCTCTCCTCTCCCAGACTGTTTCTCCTCTCTTTTTCTCTTTTGTACTAAATATAAATCACTGTAAATGTTCTAAGAAAAATCTGATAACTACATATCAGAGAACTGTGCTTTGGTTAAAACTGATTTAAATACACACTGTACTAAAAAATGTAAAAGAAAAGGAAAACTCAATGAGAACATCACTCTTTCTCTAGATATTCAAGACTATAAATACAAATTTGAAAAATGCAGGAAATTTTTTTTTTTTTTTTGACACAGAGTCTCACTCCGTTACCCAGGCTAGAGTGCCGTGGCATCAGCCTCACTCACAGCAACCTCAAACTCCTGGGCTCAAGCAATCCTTCTGCCTCAGCCTCCCAAGTAGCTGGGACTACAGGCATGTGCCACCATGCCTGGCTAATTTTTTATATATATATTTTTAGTTTTCCAGATGATTTCTATTTTTTTTTTTTTTTTTTTTTTTTTTGGTAGAGACGGAGTCTCGCTCTTGCTCAGGCTGGTCTCAAACTCCTGAGCTCAAACAATCCGCCCGCCTAGGCCTCCCAGAGTGCTAGGATTACAGGCGTGAGCCACTGCGCCCGGCCAATACAGGAAATTTTTAACATTGATAATCCAACAAAGCACTGCCAAATTAGGCATGGTCCCTTTGCTAAGGGGACAAAAGGTCTAGAGATTTGTAGAAGACTTACATTGTTTGGTTCAATGGGAACAAACCCCTTTTGATAGGAGTCTTACCTTTTTTCTGTTTTGTTTTGTTTTTTATTTCAGCATATTATGGGGGTACAAATGTTTAGGTTACGTATGTCGCCCTTGTCTCCCCTCTCCCCCAAGTCCGAGCTTCAAGCGCTTACCTTTTTTCTGGTAACAGTCATAATATTCAAACAGCATGACTAAAATAAGATAATTGTCTATCTACCACCTTCCCTACAGAGTGTTGAGCTTCTTTTTTTTTGATTCTTAAACTGCCCTTCTTAATACACATTTAGCTGAATGCTTGTTCTGTTTTATTATAAATAAAGGTAATTGCCTTTAAGGTTAAAAGCAATATGCTTAACACTCCATAGGTATTTGCCTGCTTTATCTATTCTGCATGATGTTATCCAGGATGAAAGCTGGTATATCTGGTTATGTGTGCAACTGCTTTATTTGATGCCCTTGCTTACCTTTCTGGCCACATCTGCTGCCACTCCTCTGCCACACCCTGCAAGGCAGCCATGCTGAGTAAGCCACTTGCTTTTTCACCTCCTTGCTTTTGCACATATTGTTTCCTCAGCCTGGACTGGAGGAATTCAGGAATGAACCAAGACTCATGTCCATTGTCATCTCCTCTGGGGAACTTCTCTGAGCACTTCCTGTTCCATCAGTCATTTTACATACCTCTGTTTCAAGACTTATATCTTTATTGGAATTACCTGCTTTCATATCTGTCTCCTCCAGTACTCTGGAAGCCCTAGTGGTCCGAAACGATAATCCACTCATTTTTGCAGTTCTAATGTCAAATATGTTTCTTAACATTGATTGATTCAATGTTTAGTGGACAAATGGCTGGGACTGAACAAATGAATGAATGCATAAGACACAACGAAGCTGTGTTTAAAATTATTTGCTTATGTGCCACCAGAGAACTTACAGCCAGATGGTTAGTAAAATGCATAGACACCCAAAGAGGAAGCACTTAACCAAATATCCATATAAGTTAAATAGAGAGATGCAGATTATGTGTGCCAAACAGAGCTGGGCTTCCAGCTGGGGTTCTTGGCCCTTCTGAGTCCCCAGAGCTATGTGCCTCTGGCATTTAGAGCAAGCTCAGTAGTAATTTTTACAAGATGGACTTTTTTGGTTGAAAGCCTGCTGACGCATCATGCCCGCCCCAATCCTGCTGTTCAGTTCCCAAACTGCTCTGTTCCCACAAGTTTTTCCAGAGACTACTATAGGCCAGTGCGCAGGTGAGCTGAGGGAAAACAGCAACACTGAGGGGCCAGAAAAAAGAGCAGATTATGTAAAAAGGAGGCACCAGCAAGATTAGCTGCACAAGAAGCTCTGCTGGAGACCACAGAATTTGACCACCTGCTTTCCAAAGGTACTCCAATTAGGAAAGTGGTCTAATATTCATTTTATAAGTATGAATTCTTTGAAATTATCCTACACTCCATGTATGTAGTGGCATTCTCTATTTACAAAGACATTATCATAGCTAAAAATATACTTATTCAATTATTATACTCAACCTACACATAAACTAACCTGGAGGTTTGTTTATGGGCAAAATGAGAAATAATTTCTGAATTGATTTTTTTTTTTTTTTTTTGAGACAGAGTCTCACTTTGTCACCCTGGTTAGAGTCCAGTGGATTGATCATAGCTCATTGCAACCTCCATCTCCAGGGCTCAAGTGATCCTCCTGCCTCAGCCTTCCAGGTAGCTGGGATTACAGGTGGGCACCACCATGCCCAGCTAATTTTTTCTATTTTTAGTAGAGATGGGGTCTTCTTGCTCAGGCTGATCTCAAACTCCTGACTTCAAGCAGAGATCCTCCCACCTTGGCCTCCCAGAGTGCTAGGATTACAGGCATGAGCCACCTAGCTCAGCATCACTTGGTTTCAGAGTCTGATCTCTGAGACAGACGGTTTGTTAAACCAGTCATCAGATTCAGGCAATGGTTCTCAAAGTGTGCCAGAAGGACCAGTAGTTTCAAAGAACCTACATCACTTTGAAACTTCTTAAAATGCAAATTATTGAGTCCCACCCAGATATGCAGAATCAGAAACTCCAGGGCCCAGCAATCAGTGCTTTAACCTGGCCTGCAGGTAATGAAGATATAGCCTGAGGTATGACAAACACTCTTCTAAAGTGCTGGGGACTCCTGCAGTAGCTCCAGGATAAAGACGTGAGCCTAATGTTCATCATCCTGGCTTGCATGGAATTTGGCACCAGGCATCCCCAGTGGGCCTGTTGCATTCATAGTCACTCCAAGAACCCACCTGCTACCTCAGCTCACAGTTCTTGGCAGTCTGAATGCTAGATCCTTGGCTACTACTCCCAGACTCTTTCCCACCTCTGCTCAGCTTCTCCTGAGCACTTAATTCTTCTTCCCAATTTACCCTCACACCACCCACCTCACAGCATTTTCCACATAATATGTGTAACGGACCAAGCAGATGCAAACCGAAGGCCGAGACATGTACTTTGTACCCTGCTCTCTTATGCAACCTCAATTTGCCACCAAGCTGGCTGAGCACAGGGAAACCTGATTCCACCTTGCGAGCGGAGAATGCACCAAGGACACACCGGAAACACACCAGGAAGTTGTGGGGAATAGTTGTGGGGCCTCCAGAGAGGAGGTAATGGGATATCAAATTATAAAAAACAATCATAGCTTACAATTAAAATATTTTGTGGGAATACTGCTGTTGGCTACACATATATAACACTTTAAGAATATTTTTTGGCCAGGTGCGGTGGCTCATGCCTGTAATCCTAGCACTCTGGGAGGCCGAGGCGGGAGGATCATTTGAGCTCAGGAGTTTGAGACCAGCCGGAGCAAGAGTGAAACCCCTGTCTCTACTAAAAATAGAAAGAAATTAGCTGGACAACTAAAAATATATAGAAAAAATTAGCTGGGCATAGTGGCGCATGCCTGTAGTCCCAGCTACTTGTGAGGCTGAGGCAGGAGGATTGCTTGAGCCCAGGGGTTTGAGGTTGCTGTGAGCTGGGCTGATGCCACAGCACTCTAACCCAGGCAACAGAGTGAGACTGTCTCAAAAAAAAGAAAAAAAAAAAGAATATTTTTCATGTTTTATTTTATCCTAAGGTTGATGCTATGAAATAGGTTTTTAAAAATCAGGAATTATTATCATTACTTTTTTTTAATTTTTAATTTTTTAAATTTTTTTTAAATTTTTCTATATATTTATAGTTATCCAGCTAATTTCTTTCTATTTTTTTAGTAGAGACAGGGTCTCGCTCTTGCTCAGGCTGGTCTCGAACTCCTGAGCTCAAACCATCTGCCCGCCTCGGCCTCCCAGAGTGCTAGGATTACAGGTGTGAGCCACTGCGCCCGGCCATTATCATTACTTTTAAAGTAAAAAAAAAAAAAAAATTCAGTAACGTTCATGATTTCGTCAGGCTCAGCTGAGAGGGAGCTGCATTGGATCAGGTTATTTCTGAGGCCCTATAGTCTATAGAACCGATCTCCATGTAGAACTTGACATTCTTATGACATATATTTGTTTTTGTATGAATTAATCTTCTGCAAATACCATTTAATCATGTAACAATCCACAGCTCCCCAATTAATTCAATTAAACTAATCACTCAATAGCCCCCAGAATAAAGGATAGGACCCTAGCATTCTAAACCCCAATATCTGCTCCCACCTTCTCTGATTTATTCTTTCTTTTCTTTTTGAAACAGGGTCTGGCTCTGTCACCTGGGCTAGAGTTCAGTGGTGTCATCGTAGCTCACAGCAACTTCAAACTCTTGGGCTCAGGTGATCCTTCTGCCTCAGCCTCCAAGTAGCGAGTAGCTGGGTCTACCGGCACGCTACCACGTCCAGCTAATTTTTCTATTTTTAGTAGAGACAGGGTCTTACTCTTGCTCACAGTGGTCCCGGAACTCCTGGCCTCCTCCCACTTCAACCTCCCAGAGTGCCAGGATTATAGGTGTCAGCCACCTAATTTATTCTTTCCACAGTTTTTGAGCACTATTCTCCCCCAGGCACTATGGGGACTAAAGATGTGCAAGGACCAAGCAGATAAGCATGATTCTTGGCCTTATTCTAGCTCAACTCTCCTTTCAAACTTATTTCCCACCAATACCCGTAAAATTCTTCCCTCAAGCCAAACTGGTCTGGACTTTTACTTTCTGGCCCTTTTGCTGGTGTACAAGCCAGCCCCTCCCCTTGGAGGCTGCTTATTCCTTCTCTGTGTGGTCAGTATCTGCATCCTTCACCACCTAATTCAAAGAAACATCTGGTGGGTACGGTTGCTCATGCCTTTTGGCTGGGCATATCCCAGCCTTTGGGAGGCCGAGGTGGGAGGACGGCTGAGCCCAGGAGTTTGAGAACAGCCTGGGCCATATAGTAAGACTTGTCTCTACAAAAAATTTTTTTAAATAATTGAAAAAAGAAACACCACTTCCCCATAAAATGTTATGGTACTTTCAAATAATTCAATTGGAGAGGGGGAAGTAGATGGGGTAAGATGAAATAAGACCTCCATGAGTTAACGGCTGCACCTGATGGATGGGTACAAGGGGAGTGGGAGGTGGAGGAAGAATCATTCTCATTCTTTCTACTTTTTTATATGTTCGAACCTTTTCACAATAAAAAAATTATATGTATATCAGTAAATGTAAATATTATTTTTTATACCAGTAGTTTACGTATAAATATAAACGTTAAATAAATATTTGAAAATAAAAATATTTGAAATACATATATGTCTTTACCAGTATTTCTAGTTAGATTCACTGGTTCCTTTCTCTATGCTGGCCCAAAATGTTATTTTGCTGTTTATTATTTTACATATCTATCTCTAGACTTTCAACTTCTTATATTCAGACCCTTTTGCTCTATCATATATATATCTCCTTGGGGCCTAGCACATTCTCTGTTAGTTGAGTGAATGCAAAAATCATCCTTAAATATACGGTTTGTTAACTTCCTGTTGCAAAGTTGAGACCACACAGAATGGAAACACTGTAATGTTTAACGGCATGTAATATGAGTTTATAAACTCCAGGTGGTTTCAAATTGAAGAGCTAGTAAATTTTTCCTTGAATTTGACTAATGATTAAAAAGCAAATTAGAAAGCTGTCAAATGGCCCCTTTCCTTGCAGAGTATCTTTGAGGGAGGAAGACTGCAGGCTATACCATCTTATTCACATCTATTCCACCATTTGCAAAAATGCTTTAGCAAAATCTTTGAGCTTCTGTCTCTTAAAACTTCCTTAAAGCAGTGCTTCAGGACAATTTCTGGCAACATGGGCAGTTACTGCTTGTCAGGGAGATGGGAAGTTGAATACTGGCTAATTTGATTATCCTTCTGTTGGTTCAGAATGCCTTGGCAAAACACATTTTAATAATAAGAAATGCACATTTTTATGTTAACTTCCATATGGCTTCCTATTCTCTGCACTAAATATGCAGGAATCCCAGGGGCCTGGGGCTGGAATGTGTAACTGCCTGAGCACACTGAAATGGCAGACATTCTTTAAATGTCTGTGGACCTTGTCCCTTCTGCCTTTGTCTCCTAGTCTTAAGCTACCCAGTGTCCTAGTTGCTAGGCTTGCCCTTCTCCAACTCTTCAGCCAAAACAGCAAGGTAGTTTAACAATGCTTCTTATACTTAAATGTGCTTACAAATCATTCGATACCTTGCTAAAATGCAGCTTTGAATTCAGAGGGTCTGGGGTGGGCTTGAGATTCTGCCTTTCTACAAACTCCCAGAGAATGTCCCTTGTTCCTGGTCAGCAGACCACACTTTGAAGAGCAAGGCTCTATAGCAGGAGTCAGCAGACTTTTTCTGTGAAGGGCAAGATAGTAAAAATTTAGACTTTGGGGCCATAGGGTCTCTGTCCAACTGCACAATTCTGCTGATACAGCATGAAAGCAGGCATACAATATGGAAACAATGGGTGTGGCTATGTTTCAATAAAAGTTTATTTATGGACCCTGAGATGTAAATTTCATAGAATAAAAATTAATAGAATTTTTCACATGTTAAGAAACTTTATTCTACTCTTGACCTTTTTTTTTCCTATCTCTTAAAAGTGTAAAAAGCATTCTTACCTAGTAGGCTGTACAAAAACAGGTGGCGAGATAGATTTGGCCTGTGTGCTCAAGTTTGCCAACCCCCACTCTAAAACACAAACTTAGGAGGCAAGGACCCAAGTGTGTGGGTCTTAGCTCAGCCATTTACTGACTATGGCTCAAGCAATTCATCTGACCTCTGAGAGACTCATTTTACCAAGCTGTTGAATGGGAGCAATAATTTTTTTTTTTTTGAGACAGAGTCTCACTCTGTTGCCCGGGCAACATGTTTGCTGTGGCATCATGACAGCTCACTGCAACCTCAAACTCCTGGGCTCAAGGGATCCTCCTGCCTCAGCCTCTAGAGTAGCTGGGACTACAGGCCCATACCACAACACACGGCTAATTTTTCTATTTTTAGTAGAGATGGGGTCTCGCTCTTGCTCAGGATGGTCTCAAACTCCTGAGTTCGTGCAATCCTCCCGCCTTAGCCTACCAGAGAGCTAGGATTACAGGTGTGAGCCACCGTGCCCAGCAGGGAGCAATAATCCTTATCCTCTTCCACCTGTCGACCTACGCTTAGCACATCAAGTCCTCAATAGAAGGAAACTAATATTATTGGCATTTCCAACTAACTTCCTTATGCATTATTTTCCTCAGGTTATTCACCCCATGAAAACCCCTGTGGCTCCCTGTTTCCTACTGGATCAAGTTTAAACACTTCCACGTGGCCTTCAAGGCCCTCCATATGCTGAGCTCACACCCTTTACCATTTTATTCCTTGAAACTTCCCACCTGCTGGTTAGTCAAGCAAATTTCTCAGTGTTCTCAGCCTAACGTGACACTTTCCCCTTACTGGAATACTCTTGCTTCTCTCTTTTGCTTACTTCAAGCTAAACATCTAGGCCCAGTTCAGTTCTATTAGTAGTTCTGTCTCCTCCATAAAAACTGCCCTTAAGACTATGATTGAGGCCGGGCGCGGTGGCTCACGCCTATAATCCTAGCACTCTGGGAGGCCGAGGCGGGCGGATCGTTCTGAGCTCAGGAGTTCGAGACCAGCCTGAGCAAGAGCGAGACCCCGTCTCTACCAAAAATAGAAAGAAATTAACTGGACAGCTAAAAATATATATAGCAAAAATGAGCCGGGCATGGTGGCGCGTGCCTGTAGTCCCAGCTGCTCGGGAGGCTGAGACAGTAGGATTGCTCGAGCCCGGGAGTTTGAGGTTGCTGTGAGCTAGGCTGACGCCACGGCACTCGCCCCAGGCAAGAGAGTGAGACTCTGTCTCAAAAAAAAAAAAAAAAAAAAAAAAGACTATGATTGATTTCTACAGTCCATTCCATTCAGTTCCCCATGACATATGTCCTGAACTTCATGGCTAACAATCACTTGAATAATATTTGCCTGGTAAAGGCAGCAAAATATGTCCATGTTATCACTTTTTACAATAGCAACTATGAGATAGCTTTTGGTTATATTTGTCTATTGTAATTTAGAAATCAACTTCATTTTCAAAAAGGTCATTCAGTGGAATATTTATTATCTATTGAACAAATATTTATCTGTTTGTTATCTAACAACATCCATTCAGAATCAAACACTGTTCTAGGATTTCAGGATACAAAGGGTAAAAACAAACAAACAAAAAGATCCCAACTGACATATACTAATTTTGTCTACATAGTATGTACACACTCTGTACACACATTCTCTGTAGACAAACTAAGAAAATATCTGACATATACATAATCACAGATATGAATTTTAGAGATTGGAGACAAAATCTCCAAAACAATAACGTCCAGGAGCACAAATCCAAATCCTTGCACTATACATGCCCTCAAAGAAAAAACAAAATTCTAATGGGAATGAGATTCTGTTCATTGTGTGTGGGAAACAGTCATGTGGCCATGGCAGGGAAACAGGATGCATTCTTTGCTTCTCTATTCCCTACTCACCTTCTGATAAGATTAGCATGGTTTTCGCCCATGACGTGTACCCAGGTAGGCCTAAACTGGTACCTGTGACACCAGGTATTCACGTACTGTTGGATAAACTCAAATAATCTCTCTGAAAATTTCCAGTGGCAAGTGAACATTATTATTTTCCAAGCAACTGTAGTTTTCCAATTAAAAAGGGGCATCTGTCCAATGTCTGGGGTCCATGGTTCAACTGTTAAAGCCTTCTGTGATTTAGAAAATTCTAGGCCGGGCACAGTGGTTCATGCCTATAATCCTAGCACTCTGGGAGGCCAAGGCTGGTGGATCGTTTAGCTCAGGAGTTCAAGACCAGCCTGAGCAAGAGCAAGATGCTGTCTCTACTAAAAAAATAGAAAGAAATTAGCTGGCAACTAAAAATACATAGAAAAAATTAGCCAGGCATAGTGGTGCATGCCGGTAGTCCCAGCTACTCGGGAGGCTGAGGCAGAAGGATTGCTTGAGCCCAGGAGTTGGAGGTTGCTGTGAGCTAGGCTGATGCCACAGCACTCTAGCCCAGGCAACAGAGCGAGACTCTGTCTCAAAAAAAAAAAAAAAAAGAAAGAAAGAAAGAAAAAAGAACCCTTGGTGGCGATTGGTAGTGGGAATAGTCCAGGGCTAGTAATCAAAGACCTGCATTGACTGTTGCTTCTGCTACTTTTTGTTGCATAAATCTTTTTTTTTTTTTTTTAAATGTGGGGAGGGGTGTATCTTGCTATGTGGCCCAGGCTGGTCTGGAATTCCTGGGCTCAAGGGAGCCTCCTGCCTCAGCCTTCCAAATAGCTGGGACTACAGGCACACACCATCATGCCCAGCTGGTGTGTAAACCTAAGACCGTTACCCTCTGGGTCTCAATTCTCTGATATTTAAAATAGAGGACAATATCACCTACCTCATGAGTTTTCTAGGCCTTATACCAGGTAATATTTTTTAAAAATCCTTCGAAGTTATTTCATAAATACTTGTGGGCTTTTCTTGGGTTTTTGTGAGGATGATGCCAAAGATTCTGTATCAATAGGATATATGTTTCTGTTCATTTTGTTAATGCCAAGAGTCAATACTGGGAAAAATCAGGTTCTAGGCAAAGTCTGTAACCAAACTAAGCCAAAAGGGTTGGGTAATCATTTTGGCTTCCTTAGAAAAGTAAGAAGTGAAAATTTGCAAGTCTAGAAGTTGGAAGACTTGCCTAATGGCTTTCTGGTACGGAGAAACAAGACCAAGTGCAGCCCTAGGCTCTAGAAGCTTAACTAACAAAGCCAACCAACTGCTACGTAACCCAGTTTAGGGTCTAAGACGGTGCACTTTTGTCATTTTTCTCTGGTGAGAAGATAGGAAGGGAAGAGGTAGGAAATAAGGGTGGAGAAAGAACAAAACTGTGACAGCAGAGGTCAAATGAGTGAAGAAAGAAAAAAATAGAGGACAAGTCAGCCTCTGTCTTCGGTGGAGTTGAGCCGCTCCCCACGGACCCCAGGTGCTGCCCTGCCTTTCAGATGGGGGTTGTGGCTTTCCCACTGGCCCTGCAGCTGTCCCGGGAAAAGCAAGACAATCGCTGAGCTCAGCCCTAGACACCCCCAACCCTGTATGGCATCCCTTCCCTGAGCTGCCCAGAAACCTCATATCTCCAGGCTGGAAGGAAGTAGGGGCCTGTTAGTACCATATGAAAATACTTACCACTTTCTGTTCACGCTTATCTCCTCCAGTGCCCTCAGGCACCCCCACGAGCCCTCCAGAAGACCTGTCTTTTATGTTTCTGGATCTAAGGACATAATGGGTGAACTAATGTGGTTCAATGACATCAATAGTCATTCATCACAGCTCTCACTGGAGTGTTCACTAGGTTTGTTGTTTTTTTTTTTCTGGCTTCCATTTTTTTTTTTTTTTTTTAGTAGAAATGGGGTCTCGCTCTTGCTCAGGCTGGTCTCAAACTCCTGAGCTCAAACGATCCACCTCCCTCGGCCTCCCAGAGTGCTAGGATTACAGGCATGAGCCACCTTGCCCGGCCTCATAGGTTATTTTTTTAAAGTTCTTTTAATCAGAAAAAGTCAGAATATAGATTACTGTTGAATAGAGAATCTGGTCTTATGCAGGGCTTTTTCATATGCATAAATGGCAAATAGTGAGATCCCAAATCTAATTGCTTTTGGTAAATCTATGCATATGTATACTAAACGATTCAAGTTAAAATATTCCTATCTGGCCACTCGCAGTGGCTCTCGCCTGTAATCCTAGCACTCTGGGAGGCTGAGGTGGGAGGATTGCTTGAGCTCAGGAGTTCGAGACCAGCCTGAGCAAGAATGAGACCCCCGTCTCTACTAAAAAAATATATATATATAAAAAAATTAGCTGGGTGTCATGGTGTGTGCCTATAGTCCCAGCTACTCGGGAGGCTGAGGGAGGAGGATCACTTTGAGCCCAGGAGTTTGAGGTTGCTGGGATCTAGGCTGACTCCATGGCACTCTACTCAGGGCAATGGAGTGAGACTCTTTTTCCAAGAAAAAAAAAATTCCTATCAGCCTGCAACATTGATTAAAGCTTCCTATTTTCTGCATCTCACTGAAGTCTCACCCACTAGCCTACATTTAGTCTCTACAACATAAAAGAGTAACCCCAAATCAAAAGAGAGTTGAGGGCAAATGTGGTTGAAGTCTGCCCTTAGCAGCCTTACAAAGGATAAGCCCCTAACCAGTACTGACAACACTGTGAATGTGAAGGCACCACCGCAGACACTTATGGTGTTAAAAATGTCTAAAATTATTTTCCCGTTTTTCAGAAGAATCAAGGGACTTCTGCTGTTAGGACTATTTAAAGTATTTAAGTGAGGACTTCACGCTTCAAAGAAAAACCCAGGCTGGAGACAGCTAAAATTATCCTTATAGCTGAAGATGAGCTCTGTGTTGGGAGTTAAAATTCATTTCGGTCTTAGTGAGAAAGGTGCAGGCGACACAGCTGCGGTGGTTTCCAGTTTGGGTGCGACTCTCTGCTCACACAGAGCAGCTCCAGGGCAGCCGGAGGGCCTGACGCACAGCTGCGGCAGCCAGGCCCGGCTCAGCGCTGCCTCCTGCCAGGGCTAACTTACCTTCTCCCTCCGCGCGCAGGACAATCACAGCTCTGTTTCAAGTACAAACTGAAAAATTAACAGTCTCCAGAGTAATCAGGGAAATTACCAAGGCCACACGGCCCAGGGACTGAGAGCCTGGAGTGTCCGGGCAGGAGTTTCTCCTGCCTTTGCCGGACGCACTAATCCGTTCATTGTCTGGGGCATTCTTCACTCACAATTGGAGGACAGAGGGGAGTGAAGCCTCAGAGGTTACAAACGATTATAAGATCTTTCCTCCAATACAGAATAATATGCATGTGTTTTCTTGGTTTCCCTATGGCCTTTTAATAACTAAGAGGTCTGGATTCTTCAGGAGTATGGAAAGAAGTTATTATCCAAGACCACTTTCTGAACTGTCTGTGGATGATCTCTTCGGCTTGGTGTTATCTGCCCTGGGGAAACCGAGACTCAGAAAATGTATGGCCAGCTCAAAGATGAAGGGATTGGCTTTCTCCTTACCCTGAAAGGATGTTAAAAATAGCAGTGGAATTATAAAGGGGTATCTCAATCCTCCAGGAGAAAGAGGCTATACATAAATACAGCGTGGTTTAAACTTACACAGCAAGAACGGACAGTGGCTCTTTCATTCCAGCAAGTGTCAGCCAGCTGCTTTGCTAACACAGAATTCACAGTTGGGGAGGGTGAGGAGATAGAGTCAACAAGAAAAAGAAAAAAATGAGGCAGAAGAAAAAAAAAGAAAAACCTAGAGAAACAGTTTTAATTTTTCCTTACTATTTTCAAAAAATACACCTAACTGGAGAAAAAAACACAAAGATGCAAAGTAATTAGTCTCCTCACTTTCTCTTTTAAAGTAAAAGTAGCCTGTGTTTCCTTCCACAGATTTCTTCTTTGTCATATACGTGTGTTTTTTAATTAACATTGGCAAACACGAAAACAGTAGGGGGAGGAGAAAGAAAATCACCTATCCACAGTCCCACAAACTACACACGACCACTGTTAACATTTTAGTGTATTGCTTTCCAGCATTGTTGTACTAGAGAGGAAAAAGAGAAACAAAAAAGGAAGAAAAAGGAAGGAAAATGAAAGAGGAGGGAAGGGATGGAAAACATTTACAACTCTGACAGCGTTAGCGCAGAAAGCTTTGTGCTATCTATGTAAGAAGGCCAAGTACATTCGGCTCTCAAAAGGAGCCTCTGAAGCAATGGAAAGTGAAAACTATGGAGTTGTATCCACTTGCATTTAAAATGTGATCTGTATTTCCTAACTCTGGTTACTATTATTATTTGCATTTATAACCTAGAAACTGTCGCTTCCCCTAACAACCTGAAGTTCAAGGCGGCCCACAAAGCTCCATCAAAAAAAGGGAAGTGACTGAGGGCCAGGCATGGTGGCTCACACCTGTAATCCTAGCACCCTAGCACTTTGGGAGGCAGAAGTGGGAGGATCTCCTGAGGCCATAAGTTTGAAAACAGTGTGGGCAATGGCAAGACCCCATGTCTCCAAAAAAATAAAAAAATTAGCCAGGCATGGTGGCATGTGCCTGTAGTCGCACCTACTAGGTATCTTGAGGCAGGAGGATCACTTGAGCCCAGGAGTTGGAGGTTGGAGATTGCAGTCACTGCACCCCAGCCTGGGCAACAAAGCAAGACTGTCTCAAAAAAAAAAAAAAAAAGTGAATTTAAAAAGTGAGGTGATTGATTCTGAGAGTTCTTGGCAGCAGCTGTGGGACAGCATGATTTCAAGAAATGCAGATGAATTGCTAAAAAGTACCAACTGTCTTTTCATAATTGAAAGCATGTAGAATTACTTCTGGGAACCGGTTAAAATGGGAATATTTCCAGGCCCCACCTCAGAGATTTTGATTCAATTGATCCGCGGTTGGGCAGCACCCCAACATTTACATTTTTAGTTTCTCGTCTGGGTAATTTGCTTTTTTTTTTTCCTCTTGCCTCAGCCTCCCAAGTAGCTGGGATTACAGGCCGAACTACTGCACCCAGTTGTAGCCTGGGTAATTTTGATGATGTATGTCAGCCATGGACCACACTTTGAGAAACACGGCATGCATTAAAATTTTGCAAACACTTAAGTGTAGGGAAGAATATATTTAAACGGCTGGGTGAGAGGTTTTACATTTCTTGTTAAAACATGTGAGGTAGTGGCAAAAGGCGTTGGAATCTGTCAGATCTGAATCAAAACTTGCCTCCACTTTTTTACTGGCTGCAGATCTGTAGAAAGTTAGTTAATGTCTCTAAATCTTGGTTACTCCTAGGCAAACTGGAGACAACAATGCTTGCCACACTGTCAGCCACTCCTGTGAGGATTAAATGAGACAGCATTTGTAAAGCACCTGGGATACAGTAAATACATGTTAATTCCCCCCTTAACAAAAGTTCATCTCTTTATAAGTGGTTTACTGGAAAAAGTTGACTACTACTGTAAATGACTTTTAATCTTTTCTTTTTCTTAGATTTTCTTTCATTTCTTTTAAGATCAGATATGGAAAGAGAAGTCTCTACTCTCTTTTGATGGGAGGGGATACTTGGGTTTTATATTTAAGACATTAGAAAGTCTCTTACTTTATTACTTCCCTTATTATGATGCCTCAGTTGTTTGAAAATGTAAATAATGTAATTTTTAATAATCTGTATTTTGTAGGTGAACTTGAAGAAGAGTTATTGCACCAACAGTGTAAATAAAATTGAAACTAAAATTGATTCCCATGTGAAAACAAATATTGATTATATAGATTTACACATAAGAGAGTTAACTTCTTGGTAACCTACCAGTGTTTTTACTTCTAACAGTAAAAGACTGGTAGGACATCTTGGGGCTTACAAAAGACACCATTGGTGAAGGGAGTTGCACACACCCCCTGCCAAGGATATGATAAATAGTCAAGACATCATAAAAAAGATTTTTTTCCAAATATTTTGAAATAATTTAAGTTTACAGAAAATTTGCAAAGAATCTGCAAAGGGTTCCCATTGTACACTCACAAAGTAGATTTATTTTTTAAAATAACCTTAAGTACTTTCTTATATATAAACATTAATCGCAACATTCTGGTAACATAATCTTGATGACTTCTTTGTTTTGCTGGCCAGCCTACACAAGATTCCTCCTTGCTTTTTTATCATTTCCTAACCTCACTGTATCTCTGAACAAAGCTCTTCAGGAGATGATAATGCTTTTTCCACCCTTCCTTCTAAGTCCTAGGAATTTTGGCATCTTGTACTGCATTGAATACCCTGGTGGCAGCCTGGCCTTGACTTATTAATGACATTATCAGTGCTCACCAGCAGGAACCTCAATTAAATGAGCTATCACTTAAAAAAATCTAAACAGGAGACATTCTAGTTTCTTCCTAGTCTCCCAGAAACAAACCCTGAAGGTTTGACTATTTGTCATGTCTTCTGGGAACTGATTTAAATGAGCTCTGCAAACATAGGCACAGAATCACCTGTATGTCTACTTTCCTTGACAGATTCTAGCTCTGTAGCCTTACTTAACAAATAAATTTAGATTTAAATTCAAAAATTTTAAATTTAAATTTATATTAATATTATAAATTTTAGTTTAAATGTTTTTCCTTTACAGCTCTTAGCCCCACGCAAAATATGTTCTTGTGGATCGAGCTGTCTGGTATGAGCTTCTTTATATCAGCATGGCCTTTGTGCCTAAGCACATTATTCTTTTGTTCGTTTGTTTATTTTGTTTTGTTTTTTATATGGGGTGGGGGGGGTCTTGCTTTTGCTCAGACTGATCTCAAACTCCTGACCTCAAGTGATCCTCCCTGCCTCGCCCTCCCAGAGTGCTAGGATTACAGGCATGAGCCACCTCCCCTGGCTACATTATTCTTATTGTACTGATTTTAACAATAGCCATTATTAGAAATCATTGAATTAGGAAGTAAATAAGTTATCTTTCCCATGTTAACTCTTTATTTCCTTAATGGAGGAGAGTGGACTAGATAATCCGAGTGGTGAAGGGCAAAAAGAATTTGTTTTGCAGCAGGCAATCACTCGTAAATTGCTACCTTGAGCAAGTTTCTTTCTTTTCCTTTTTCTTTTTCTTTTTTTGAGACAGAGTCTCACTCTATTGCCTGGGCTAGAGTGCCATGGCATCAGCGTAGCTCACGGCAACCTCAAACTCCTGGCCTCAAGCGATCCTCCTGCCTCAGCCTCCTGAGTAGCTGGGACTACAGGCATGTGCCACCACGCCCGACTAATTTTTATATATATTTTTTTAGTTGTCCAGCTACTTTCTTTCTATTTTTTCAGTAGAGATGGGGTCTCACTCTTGCTCAGGCTGGTCTTGAACTCCTGAGCTCAAATGATCCTCCTGCCTCAGCCTCCCAGATTGCTAGGATTACAGGTGTGAGCCCCCATGCCTGGCTAGTTTCTTAATTTCTCAAATCCTCAGTTTTCTCATCTGTGAAATGGTTATAACATCTATCTCACTTAATAGTTATAAGGACTAAATGACATAATATAGAATACAGTGCTTTGCTGCAAATGGGAGTTCTCAATTTAATTAATGAATACATTATGGTTTCTTGTACATTCATTTTGTGTTTCCCACTGAAAAGCAAGATTCATTTTGTGTTTCCCACTGAAAAGTAAGCTCCTCAAAGGTACTGTAGTTCTTTTATATCCCCTGGGAACCCATCACTGCTCTGAACAAGGAGTGAACTCCAATTGACTGTATTACTACCTTATTGTTCTCCAAATTAACTGGTTTGAATTTTAATGAAGCTACTCAAGAGCTGATATTGACTCATGGAACCTCTCACAGTTGCAAGGTATGCCAGGCAAACTGAGTAATGTTTCAGCTTAAAAAACAAATAAACAAACAAAAAACTCCAAAAAAAAAAAAAA
>RJWJ010017640.1:0-32676 GCA_004363605.1 Indri indri | reverse complement strand
TATCATGTCATCAGCAAATAGTGAAGTTTGATCTCTTCTGTTCCCATTCGTATGCCTTTAATTCCACTCTCTTGCCTGATTGCTGTGGCCAGGACTTCCAGCACTATGTCGAATAGAAGTGGAGATAGTGGGCAACCTTGTCCGGTTCCAGTTCTAAGTGGGAATGCTTTTAATTTTTCCCCATTCAGTATGATGTTGGCTGTGGGTTTGTCATAAATGGCTTGTATCATTTTTAGGTAAGCCCCATCTATGCCTATTTTGTTAAGCGTTCTTATCACGAAAGGGTGTTGAATTTAGTCAAATGTTTTTTCTGTGTCTATTGAGAGAATCATATGGTTTTTGTTTTTGCTTCTGTTTATGTGGTGAATTATGTTTATAGATTTGCATATGTTGACCCATCCCTGCATCTCTGGAATGAAGCCCACTTGGTCATGATGGATTATTTTCTTAATAAGCACCTGGATTCGGTTAGCTAGAATTTTGTTGAGAATTTTTGCATCTATATTCATAAGGGATACTGGTCTATAGTTTTCCTTTTTTGTTGTGTCCTTTTCTGGTTTTGGTATCAGGGTTATGTTGGCTTCAAAAAATGCGTTGGGGAGGAATCCATCCTTCTCGATGCTGTGGAATAATTTCTGCAGGATAGGCACTAGTTCTTCTTTGTACATGTGGTAAAATTCAGGTGTGAAACCGTCTGGTCCGGGACTTTTCTTTTTTCAAATGTTTTTTATTGCCGTTTCAATTTCGGTCCTTGATATTGGTCTGTTCAGGAATTCCATTTCTTCCTGGTTGAGCCTAGGGAGGCTGTGTGTTTCTAAAAATTTGTCCATTTCCTCCACATTTTCCAGTTTGTGTGCATAAAGGTTTTTGTAATATTCATAAATTATATCTTGAATCTCCACGGCATCAGTTGTGACTTCTCCTTTTTTGTTCCTGATGGAGCTTATTAGGGATTTTTCTTTTCTGTTTTTCATTAGTTTAGCCAAAGGTGTGTCAATTTGGTTAATTTTTTTCAAAGAACCAACTTTTTGTTTTATTAATCTTCCATATAGTTTCCCTGTTGTCAATTTCATTTAGTTCTGATTTGATTTTATTAATTTCCCTTCTTCTGCTGGGGTTAGGGTTGGTCTATTCTTCTTTTTCCAGTTCTTTGAGTCGATTCATTAGGTTGTCTATTTGTGATCTTTTTGACTTTTGGATATAGGCATTTATGGAAATAAACTTTCCTCTCAGGACTGCTTCGGTTGTGTCCCACAGATTTTGATAACTTGTGTCACCTTTGTCATTTAGTTCAAAGAATCTTTGGATTTCCATCTTTACTTCCTCATTTATGACTGAATCCTTCAGCAGAAAGTTGTTTAATTTCCATGACTTTGTGTAGAGATGCAAGTTTCTGTTGGGGTTGATTTCTGTTTTTATTCCACTGTGATCTGAGAAGATGCATGGTATGATTTCTATTTTTTTAAATTTTTCAAGACACACTTTGTGTCCTGGAATATGGTCAATCTTAGAGAATGTCCCATGAGCTGATGAGAAGAAAGTGTATTTGGTGGTTTTTGGGTAGAATGTCCTGTAAATGTCAGTCAAGCCCATTTGTTCTAGAGTTCTGTTTAAGTCCATTATTTCTTTGTTAATTTTCTGTTTGGAGTATCTGTCCTGTGCTGTCAGTGGGGTGTTGAAGTCTCCCACTATTATGGTGTTGCTGTCTATCAATTTGTTTAGATCAAGTAGAGTTTGCTTTATGAATCCGGGTGCACCTAAGTTGGGTGCATACATATTTAGAATTGTTATGTCTTCTTGTTGAAGTGTACCCTTCACCATTATATAGTGACCCCCTTTGTCTTTCATCACTTTTGTTGATTTAAAAACCAAGTTGTCTGAGATCAAAACTGCCACACCAGCCTTCTTTTGCCTTCCATTTGCTTGAAATATTGATTTCCACCCCTTTACTTTGAGTCTAAATGCATCCTTGCAGGTTAGATGCATTTCCTGGAGACAGCAGATGCTTGGCTTGTTTTTTTTTTTTTAATCCATTCGGCCAGCCTATGTCTCTTGAGAGGGGAGTTCAAACCATTCATATTTATTGAGAGAACCAATAAGTGGGGTGAATTACTCTTCGTTCTGTTGGGTTGCTTTTTTTTCTCTCTTGAGCCATTGTGGAATCTAGCCTTTGATCTTTAACTTTTGAGTGGTTTCACATTCGAGAGTGTTTATCGTGCTGATCCTTGTGTAATTCTGTTTTCAGTACTTCTTGGAGAGCTGGTCTTGTCTTGGTGAATTCCCTCAGTCTTTGCTTATCTGAGAATGTCTTTATTTCTCCTTCATATATGAAACTTAGTTTAGCAGGGTACAAGATTATAGGGTGGGCATTATTCTGTTTCAGAAGAATGAGAATGGGGTCCCAGTCTCTTCTTGCTTGTAGGGTTTCAGTTGAGAAATCTGGTGTTATTCTGATGGGGTTTCCTTTGTATGTTACTTGTTTCTTTCACCTTATAGCTCTTAGAAGGGCCTCTTTAGTGGCTATTTTGGTCAATCTGATGACTGCGTGATGTGGTGTCTTCCTATTTGCATTGAATCTCCCTGGGGTCCGTTGAACTTCTTGTACCTGTCTATCTAGATTTTTAGCAAGGCCTGGGAAATTCTCCTCTATGAATTCTTCAAATAGCTTATCCAGCCCTTGAGTGTTTTCTTCTTCACCTTCTGGAACCCCTATCACCCTCAGGTTTGGTTTTTTTCACATAATCCCACATTTCTTGTAGGTGTATTTCTTTTCTTTTAATTTTCTGCTCAATCTCTGTGACTGACTTATTTAATTGGAAGGAGTTGTCTTCAGTCTCTGAGATTCTTTCTTCTGTTTGATCTACCCTGTTCTTGAGGCTTTCCACTGTGTTTTGTATTTTGCTAAATAAGCCCTTCATTTCCAGGAGATCGGTTTGAATTTTCTTTAATATTTCAATTTCCTTAGTGAATTTTTCTTCCAAGTCCTGGATTTTTTTTTTTTGTGGTTTCTTTGTGTTGGTGATCCATTTTTTTCTTGCATATCATTCAGTTTTCTTACAATCCATGTGTGAAATTCTTCTTGTGTCATTTTAGTGTTCTGAGTTTGGTTAATGTCCATTGCTGGGAGCTGTTGTTCCTCTTTGGGGGTGTGCTTTCCATTTGAGTCTTCATACTTCCAGAGTTCTTTCGCTGGTTCCTTCCCATCTCGATCAGTTGTTCCTTCTTGGCTTTAGATTTTTGTTTGGATAATGACAAGCCCTGTTTAATCTCTGAGCTAGTAGGTGGTGTTTGTGGGTGAGATTCGACCACACTCTTTATGATGAATCAGTAGATGCAGTAAAAGGGTGTGCAGGATGACCTCCCTTTCAGTAGGTGGCACTTGCTGGGAGGAGTGAGCTGCAGTGCTGTTTTTGGGTCCTGTAGCCAGCTCTTGTTCCTCTAGAGAGGCCCTCTTGTGCCTCGGGTGGTGGGTGGGGCCCTGGGACTTCCAGGTGTGTCCTTATTCTCCACCTCAGTGGGGGCAGGACCAGAAGTGAGTCTGGGTGGGGCTGGATTGGGTAAGCCTGCCCTCGGCTCCACAACTGCTGTTAGCAGGGGTCAAAGGTCTGTTCTTTGTTTCTGTGCAAAGCTGCTGGGAGGGGCTGAAATGGCTCCACTCAGCTGAAAGTCTGCGCTTGGGGGTGGGGCTGTCCAAGAACTCTGGAGCAGGTGTTGCTCCCCTCCACTCTCCCCCTCTCCATGGCCTCTCCCAGGCCTCTGCCAGCAAGCGGGACCTAAGGCTGATGGATCTCCCCTGGCTGTGACATGGGCTGGGAGGTTCCCTACCCAGGATTGCAGCCTGAGCTGGGTGCACAGCCCTCTTTTGGGAGGAGCGTTGCCACTCAGGCACTCTGATCTGCCCCTGAAGGCGCACACTCCTCAGTGGGCTCTTTCACAGATCTCCCTTCTGTGCCCCAGGCAGTGTGATCGTGACCTGGGTGTACGGGGTCTGGTCTGCAGTTCTGTCCCCTGGGCCCTGGAGATCAATCCCTGACCCTGCCAGGGGGAGGGGTGCTGGTCTTGAAACACCTACAGGGTGCCCAAGCTGGATCTATTTCACTCCACCTTGGGATTTGCCCCACTCTCCTGGAGTCCCCAGGCAAGCAGCACCTGGGAGGGCTGGCAGGTAGGGAGCTCACAGTCTGAGTACCCCTCAGTCTGCTGTATGGCCCCAAAAGGAAAGGCCCCATTCCTTGGAGATGCCTCCGTGTGATGGCTAAATTGTCTCTCTGGGCACCCACGGGTAGGGAAGGGGAAGGAAAGAATGGAGCAATATGGCGTCTGCCGATAGGCTCAGGTCTGCACCTGGGGAGGTGCCCCAAGGGAGCTGGGAGCCCGGCGGCACCATGTCTGCAAGAAGCCACTGCTCACCGGTGGCAGCCGTTTCTGTTCTGGTGTCAGCAGGTCTCTCCATCCGCTCAGGAGCCCACCGGCAGTCTGAGATGCAAGGGAGGGGAAAGTTAATCACTCCACCTACCCTTGTCGCTGGTCTCCAAGCCTCTCAAGGACTTTTCTCCTTCCAGTTCTCCTCTGCAACGTCTTCCCTTGAAGTTTCCTGTAGCTTCAGGCACCCTTCCTTCCAACCCTCAGCCGATCTATGTTTCTCTGCTAGTTTATTTTTTTCTCTTTCTTCTAAAATCTGTCTTTTTTGCAGAGACACTCTGACTGGTGGCTTTTCTTGTCCGCCATCTTGGCTCCTCCTACAACATCAAATTTTGATGTCACACCAGCAGCAAAGATTACCAAAGGAAATATTCTATGGTTCCCACATGGCAATGCTCACTCCTGTGGCTAATTTACATGGTTGGCAAAGGAACTCTTGACACTAAAGTTCAGTTATGAACATATTTTTATTTATTCCTTATTTCATTCGACAAAGAGTTTCTGAGTTATTGAATACCCCTCTGTGAAAGGCACTGCTCCAGGGATCCACTGCTGAGAAAGAAAGAGTAGTCCCTGCTCCCATGGAGTTTATAATCTGGCAAGGAAGACAAGCATTAGGCAACTAATTGCACATGTAACTATTTAACCCATTTGTGCTATGTGTTATGAAGGAGAAATCCAGTGACCTCTGAGAGAGTGTAACCGGAGGATTAACCCCAGCTGATTCTTCAAGAAAGCTGTCCTTCGGGGGAAATATTCGTGTTGGGCCTGAAGGATCCAGAGAACAAATTATCTCTGCAAGCTGAAGTAGAGGAGAGAAGACTCCAGCTGGAGGCTGTAGCATTTGTGAGGGCCCTGAGATGGGCAGTAACAGGGTTAGCTAAAAAAAAACCTGGGATACGTCACAGTGGAGTTGGAGCATGGAGAACAAGTACAGTGCAGTGTGGAAGTGGGTGTGATGAGTTAGGCGGAGGCATGATCACAGAGCGGGACATACATGCAGAAATGTGACCTTAGCATTCAGACTTCTTGTTTTCATTTTCTGTTTTTCAATTGACTCTTTATTTCACCTTCCCCTGAATAGGGTTTTAGATAGACACAATTTATGAACATGCAATGTAAATAGTTGGTGGTAAGAAATGTGAATGAGGAAACTATGGAAATGATTTAGATAAACATTTTTAGGACCAGCCATTTTGTTTTTTTTCAAGTGCTAAGATAGCATTTTGTTTAATAAGACCAGGCACATTCTGTAGGGATACAGGGCAGAGAAATTTAAAACAATAACAGCTGAAATACTAAAATGCATCATGAAAGCCTGTCAGGGAATATTGATGTAAGCCCCGTGAAAGCATTGAGCAACGCAGAGTAATAACTGTGTGATCTTCCTAAGCTCCGTTAGAATCAATCTTTGCTTATAAATGGAACACACCTTCCAATGTCACTAGTCCAATTTCATCTGGGAAGAGAAAGAATCTGCCCATCAGTTGAGAGGCCTGAGTGAGCATCAGCCTGGGACTCAGTTCCATCATCATTCTAGGCTCTGTGTGATTGCTCATATTAGTGTCATTCTTGAAAAGCTGTTGCATATTTTCAAAGTATCTTAATAACATATGAAATACCATGATATTAAAAATTAAAACTTCAGGATACAAGGCTACAGATAGAATGTGATATCCATTTTGTGACATTTTTGTGGGCCAAGTTTCCCTGGCTTTCACTAGTGTATAAACACAAATGAGGTCTCATTACTGGCCATGTATAAAGTTTTACTGTTTATGGCCTCTATTTGTGTAAGTCAATCTCACCGGTTATCCTTGGGAGGCCCTGAAGTTGTCTTATGTAAACTTACAATGAGTTCTGTTGGTTTCCTCTACTTCAGGATACCTTTGTTGGTATCCAGGGTCTACAGAGTCCAGGGAGCTCAGTCTGTATTCAAGTCGGGACTATACATATATAAATCCAGGTATATACTGAAAATGACTGGAAGAAAATATAACAACTATTTTCTCTGTGTGGTGAGATTATAGATAATTTTTTTCTTTACTTTTTTGTATTTTCCAAATAGTTTTTAATAAACCTGTCTTACTTTCAAAGAAAAACTAGTTAAAGAAAGAGAGAGAGGAAGGGGTGGTGGGAAGAGAGAGAGAAAGAGAGAGAGAAAGACAGGCAAAAAGTAACTTCACCCATTGGATCAAGGAAATGATCTTATGCATTATGCTAAAAATGTGGCAAAGTCAGAGGCTCTGTCCACAGTGGAGGCTACTAGTTACAGAACCATATACTGAGCTGCCTGGAGACTCTAATTTGATTGGAAGCTGAGGAACTAACCATTTCTGCATATCATTCTTCAACTCTAAAGGACAAGCAGATAATTTTGCTCCTGTGAGTCTAACTTTTCTGTTTGTAAAAGGAAGGCTTGAGCCAGGTCTAATAGATTTCTTGCAGTTCTGGTTATTTGATACCATAATTCTTAGCAATAAGAGAGCTTGTGCAGGAACTTTTGCTGAAGTCCCACAAAGACGGTGTGGGGTTTGAGGGTGCCTGAGAATCTTCACTGTTGTAGGTAGAGTGGGGGTCTGGCTTGAGCAAATATGAGTGACGGTGTGTGTGTGTGATGAATGGTGCAGGCTTCCTGGAGGATGACTGCAGATAGGTAGGACCAAGAAGAGCAGGTGAAGCTTAGCAGTATTTACAAAAAGAAAGAGGTGGGTGAGTAGACGACTAGAACAGGAAGAGACTGGCATGCCTGAACGCTTTTGGCTGGTGTCCTCTCTTGTTCAGCTCAGGAAATATCTGGCAAAATGAGTCTAGATAAATGATTCCCAGACTATGCCTTCTGAAGGAGCATTTATTGTGTCCTAGCGTTTCTAATTAAAATGATCCCATAGTCTGTCTTTATTTTTTAAAAGAAATCTGACAAAAACTTGTCAAACAAAAAAAGCAAAAAAGGAGCTGAAGTCTACTATCTCCTGTAATGATAAATACTTACTGCCCTTCTAAACTTGACTTTCTTTAGACTTGGAAGTGCCAAAGTGACCTACAGAAGGATTGTTCTGGCATGGGGCTCAATGTGCCTAAGTGCATTGGAATACTGATGTCTTAAGGTTTTTCATTTTTGAGTTTAAGAACTTTATTTTGTTGTGAGTTCGTGTTCTTTCCCCCTAAGGCTAATTATGCACAATTTTTAAGTCTGGCTTTCTTTTCTGGAATTTAATGAATGAAATGAAATATTACCAGCCAATTTTTCAAAAGATATGAATAAGTCTCCTTTCCCCTGCAAATTCAATTCCCTTAAGAAATAGGCATCTTACAAGGCTTGTTGGCTGCAGCAGTTCTTACTGCCACTGGAAATCTTCTGAGAACATACATAGCCTTGTAGATAGGACACGTGTCTGGGCCTATCCTCTTTGCACATGTTTCATTGGTGATCCATCTAGCTCAGCCCTTTCCAACCCAGGGGGCAACTTACAACAAAAAACAAGAAGTTGAACAGAAAGAATGTGAGGAGTTAATTTCAACATTGACAAGCACATGAATAATATAAAATAGTGTTTTATTTTTTTACAGTTTATTCACACATAATCTTTTCATTTGAGCAGTTCATATGTGCTATGATGGATGAGAACATTTTGCTGATACATGCTTAGTTTTCTTTGATCCATCCCCTTCATATACCATACATCCCTTCATTTCCATAATCATTGTTCAAGGTTAGTCCTTCATTCAATACACATATACTTAATGATACAGCATGCTCGGTCCTGTGTTAGGTACTGGAGATATAACAGTGAGAAGACAGACTCAGGCTCTGTTTACATTGGCTTATGATACAGTGTGAAAGATAGACTTTGAATAAGTTTTTTTATACATGGTTGGAAAGTGTTATCTCAGAGAAAATAGTGTTTGAGGAGCATAAAACAATGGCTCAGGAATAGCACGTCAGTCAGGGTCCCAGCAGAACTCCACTCCAAGGATGTGGCAATCTACAGAGGTCTCCACAGGGAAAGGGGAAAGAGAGGGTTCCAAACACTGGAGTAGCCTGTTTGAATGTCATGCCATGAGAAAGCAGGGCTTGTTCAAGGAACTGAAAACACAGCATAAGGCTGGAGTGAAAAGAGCCAGGAAAACTGTGGCATGAAATGAAACATCTTCATGATTCAGGATTTTATCCTGAGGGTAATGGGAAACCACCGAAGGGCTTTGAGTAGAAAATGACCTGAATCAATTTCAATTTTTAGATGATTATTCTGGTTCCTATGTGGGGGACAGTTTGGAAGGACCAAGAATGAATGCAGTGGGATCAGCTAGGAAACTAAGTGAGAAAAGGAGATTAAGGGGTGAAGAGAATTGGATATATTCAAGAGATATTAAATGGGAAAGTCATTAAGACTTGGAGGATTAAGTATAAATGGGTGGTGTATGATGCAGAGTGGTCAAAGATGATTCCCAGGCTTTGGTTGAGAAGTTGTATGCATGGAAGTGCCATTTCCTGAAATAGAAAACAGTGGGAAGCAGTCTTGGGGTTGAGTGTGAGTTTGTGTCACCCATGGGAGAAGATCGGATATGAGAACCTGGACCTCAAAAAGTGCTATCTGGGCTAGAGATACTGACTTGGGAGTCATTGGCACATAGAGAAAAATGACAGTCAAGAGCACAAATGAGATTACCCGGGGAGAGAATGTCAAAATAGAGGATAAGAATAAAGCCCTAAGGAATGGCAAGTTTTAAAGGTTTTGTTGAGAGGAAGCCATTGTAGGAGAGTGAGAAGCGGCAAAAGAGAAGCAAAACGAAAAGTATATGATGCCACAACCAAGGGAACAGAGTGCTCTCAAGAAAGAGGTGGGTAGATGTGTTGCATGCGGGTCCTGATTATCTTGTAATAGAGCCACTGCACTGAACTCTTCCTGATCTTCTCATTTCCACGGTCCTCTTTTTTTGATCTTGACTGACACAGAGATGCAGGAATCATCTTTTGTATGCATTTTGTTTTTATTCTACACTTTCCTTTCTTAGGAACTTTCAAATACTTCAAGACACAAACAGAAATTCTTACATCAAGATATTAAATTTTTCCACTAATTAATTTTCCTCATTTTGCCTACCTTAGAATAAGTTGGTAGGTTTTTTTATTTTCTTCACTAGAGGCAAGCAAATTTCCTGACCATTGCCTACCTAAAAGTGGCCTTTTCTTTTCCATAAACCACATTATGGGCACTATGATGAAACAAACCTCTTCTTTCAACTCCATCTGAATAAAATGTCCCTTTAAGCTCCAAATAAAGTTTACCTACTCCTAGATTAATCACATCCAGAATATTTGGAACTGCTTATAACTGGCACCTGTTTATGTTGCAGCCCATGTAAAGCTACTGTTACTTAATGTTCCCCTAGTAGCTTATTCTAGTTCTTTACTTCTCTGAAAAAATATTTTTTCCTGAGTATGAGTATGCCTATGAATGCATGTTGTGCCTGTCAGCATCATTTGTCATATTCTTGGGGAAAATGCTGAAGACTACTATACTCTGCAACAGATACATGCAAATATAGTTCTCCAGTACCTAATAAACAAGGTGATGGGCTCAATAAACAGAATAATATAAGGATGGTGTATGTTAGTAGTGAAGGAGAAACTGTGCAGATGATTAAAGTTCAAGGTAGCCAACAATGCCCTTAAATCAATTGAATATTAGAGAAGTTCATAACAGTAAGGAACCACTCCCAGTGACATTTAAATGGGTCTTGAAGCACAATAATGGTAGTTTTATGTTATTAATATGTTGCTTGTGTTATTAGCATATTGTTAATAAGGTCAAACTGTTTGTGATTCAACCCATGCTTGTGCTATCTTGACCAGTATAAACCTGGCAGGGACTGGTTTTCTCTCTTGTGTTCTGTACTGTGGGGCTCTGTACCTTAAAGCCATGCATTGATTTATTAGGTGTGGTCAAATACCTAGTTTCTAGAGGCTCTCCATTGGAGTGAAGGTACTAGCGGGAGGGAAGGGGTTGTGGATTGACATTGATGCTGAGGAGCTATAGTAAGCAAGACCCATCTGAACCATTGTTCTAGATGGTGGACTCAAGAAATGTGACAGACGTGGACATGTGAAACCCAGATCTCACATCACAGAAGGACGTGCTACCCAGCTGAGCGGAGTATGGTCTGTAGACAACCTCCAGCTGGCAGCTTATTTAAGCTTGGCCTCATGTCAGCTGCAGGGTAAGCTGCAGGTAAGCTGCAAGGACTTACCCTTCTAGGACAGACCACATTTGCTGAGTGAGCTCAGTGGACATATAAAGGTCCATCCAGCATAACTCAACAACTCTGATGGGTCATTCTTACTCAGGTGTGAGGCTGAGGCTTTGTCAGGACTGAATTACAGTTTGACTTCTCCCTATATGCAATGCTGCTTCTTACCTTTTCCTTTCCCAGTTGTTGATCCCTAATTCATAGCTTGCACCCCAGTTTCATTTCAGCAACTGCTTTCATAGAGCCCACCCTGTGACAGTCGATACCAGGAGTGGCCTAAGAAATCAGGTAATAAGACTGGGGTTTGGAGCTGGATCACTCACAGCCCAGGCAAAAACAAGGACCATGTCAGTGTTGGTAGGTGCATTTGTATTGAAGTGCATTAGTGGAAGGGAATATAGTAGCTGGTATGATGCATTAGCTATTTGTGACATGTGGAAGACACAGTAGCTATAATGAGGATAAGTGGATTCAGTAGCTATTGATAAGTTCCACTGATACTCCACGGAAGGATAAGAAATAAATGAGGGTGAGGAGCATACACTTAAAAGCCAGAAGTGAAACCCAGAGGCACTCTTTGGTTTTATAAAAAAGGCATTTTTGTCTTCTGAATAATAGGGTGAAGAAAGCTGAGGACCAATGCCAGAACTTAGAGTGGCTGAACTTCAAAAATGATTAACCCTCCATCAAAGGCAGATTGTTAAGCCAAGAGAAGAGCTCTGGTTGGGGAAAAACAGGGACCCTGACATAGAGGGTAAGGACAATGAATGGATGGATGCTCCCAAATATTTTGATTTCCCAGACTCCTTGAACCTTCTGAGCCTGCAAAATGTGCCTATACCTCCCTGTTAAAAATCAGCATAGTGATGCTGGAAGACAATGAAGAAGAGGACTCTTAAGCACATGCCCATCTCAGGATATGCTCCTTCTTCCTCTCCTGTCTGCTGCACCTATTGCTAGGGTTAATTCCAAACATAATTCAGTGATGGCTATGCTGGGCCTAAAAAGAGAGCAAAGGGACTGTACCCAAAGGGAGATGCAGGATCTAGTGAGGATGTTCTGGCAGGAGCCAGGGATATGTGTGAGGTTGGATTCTGAGGATGGCTTGGTCAAGGGCACTAGAACATAAGAACAGATAAGGGATACAGATAAGGGATAAGTAGAACACAGATTTTAACATTTTGGCAAAGAGCTTAGGAGATGATGCAAATTTATTATTAGGATGTGTTCTAGAAGCATGGAAAAAATCATAGCCTATAAATAGTGCTGGGAAAATTGGAGAGCCACATGCAGGAGAATGAAACAGGATCCATATCTCTCACCATATACAAAAATTAACTCAATATGGATTAAAGACTTAAATGTAAGGCATTAAACCAAAAAATTCTGGAAGAAAATATAGGAAAAATTCTTTTAGACTTCAGCCTAGGCAAAGAATTTATGACTAAGAACCCAAGGACAAGTATAGCAACAACAAAAATAAATACAGGGGACTTAATTAAATTGAAAAGCTTCTGTACAGCAAAGGAAATAATCAACAAAGTGAACAGACAACCTACAGAATAGAAGAAAATATTCACAAACTATACATCTGATAAAGGACTGATATCCAGAATATACAAAGAATTCAATGAAATCAGCAAGAAAAAAACACAACTCAATCAAAAAGTGGGCAAAAGACATGAACAGAAGTTTTTTGAAAGGAGATAGACAAATGGCCAACAAACATATGAAAAAATGTTCAACATCACTAATTATCAAGGAAATGCAAATTAAAACTACATTGAGATACTACCGTATCCCTGTTATAATAAACGGTCAAAACATGATAGATGCTGGCATGGATACAGAGAGAAAGGAAAGCTTATACATTATTGGTGGGACTGCAAATTAGCACAACCTGTGTGGAAAACAGTATGGAGATTCCTCAAAGAAATAAATTTAGACCTATCATTTGATCCAGCAATCCCACTGCTGGGTATCTACCCAAAGGAAATGAAGTCATTTTATCAAAAAGACACCTACGTTAGAATGTTTATTATAGCACCATTCGCAATTGCAAAGATATGGAATCAACCTAAGTGTCCTTCAATTCATGAGTGGATAAAGAAAATGTGATAGATACACACACACACACATACACATGCACACCATGGAGTACTGGTGTACTCCATAAACAGGAATGAAATAATGTCATTTGCAGCAACATGGATGGAAATGGAGACCATTATGCTAAGGGAAGTATCTGAGCAATGGAAAACCGAACACCATATGTTCTCACTGGTAAGTAAGTAGAAACTAATAGATAAATACATATGGGCACAAAGAGATATAAAGGACATGAGAAACCAAGAAGAGGAGAGGAAAGACAGATAGTTGTGGGATTAAAAACTTACCTACTGGGTACAATGAACATTATTCAGGTGATGGGCACAGAAAAACCCTGGCTTAAGCATTATACATCATATCCATGTAATAAAAACACTTGTATCCCCTTAATTAGTATTTTGCAATAAAAAATAAATGAATCCCAGAAGGATAACAGCAACTGCTAACCAAAAAAAAAATCATAGCCTACACTAAACAAAGTTAAACTGCCAAAACTGCTATAGGGGATAGTAGAGAAAGGGATTAAAAGGTTTCAGGATTTTAATATGCTAGAATGGATTTCATGTGGCTAGAAGACCCACAAGATGATTATGTTCCACAAGAAGACCCAGAGGACACACCATTTACCAAGCCATGAATGTGTGCTGGTGAAGGGGACCCAGCATGTTCTCTATAGGCCAGGACTGGCAGTCAGAGTGGTGGTTAGAACATAGCATTCTGATCAGCGGGAATGACAGAACCTGAACATAATAAGGGCCACGTGGTGACATTTAATTGCCAGAAACCAGGGAGTTGCAATTGTCATAGAGGCTGACAAGGATAGAATATCAGATAAGGAGGTCTTCCCTTTACAGAATTATGGAAATTATTAATAGTGCACAGTGTCCTTAGATGTACCGCCAACAAGGGTATTATCCAGTCTGCATGGTTGCTCTGGTAAAAAGTTGCATTCTCATTTCCAGTTTTCAGACCTGAGCCAGTTTTCAGATTCTAAACTCACTGACTGAAGGGCTGGATCTTGTGAGATGCACACACATCATGAGGTCACATGAGTACAGAAACCACCTTTTGTAAGATGGAAGTGGTGCAACTGGGACCAATAGCCATAAGCAAGTTTCATGGAAGGTAGCCCAGGCTCCCATGGTATTCACCATTGCTGCATCAGCATCTTCCTTCAGTTCACTCCTAGGGCTTTTGTGGTGTTCCCATCAAATGCCTGAACATGGAGGGAAAAGCTTGAACTTGGTTCATGCATGGGGTCAGCATGGCATATGGGATCAAACTGAAAATGGAGAACAGCTGCACTAGAGCCCACGCTGAGGTGGGCTTGAAAGGCAGAGGTGAAGAGAAATGTCTCCCAGTGGGCCAGACTTCTGATGGTGTACCTGGTCACCCATGATTTGTCAAAAGAGAAATAGCCTGAATTAGAATTTATATGAATTCATGGGCAGTGACAAATGGGCTTGCTGGAAATGAAAACATTAGAAAATTGAGGGTGAGGAAGTCTGGTTTAGAGAAATGTGGATGTACATATGGGAGTAGACATGAAGTCTAAAGATCTTTGTACCACATTTTACCCATCAGAGAGCATCCACCATGGAAGAGGTACCAGACTGACAAGTATACAAAATGAGCCAGAGAGAGGATGTCAGCCAGCCTCTGTCATCAGCCACCCCAGCGTTGTCACAGTGGTCACATGAACAAAATGGCTATGATAGCAGAGATGGAGGTTATGTTCAGGCCCAACAGGCTGGATTCATATTTACAGTACTTATCTAGATACTGTTGTCTCTGTCCAACCAGAAACAGAAACTAATGCTGAGACCTTTATATGGCACTATTCACGAGGAGATCATCCAGTCTCTTGATGGCAAGTTGACTACATGGGATCCCTTCCATCCTGGGAGGGCCAGTGATTTGCTTTGGGGAATATTACCTGTCATGGGTATGGATTTCATTTCTGCTTGCAAGACTTCAGCTGGCACCACTATCCAAGGGTTTATGTAGTATTTGATCACCCATATCCCAGACCAGGGACCATCTCTATAGCAAAAGAGATGTGGGAGTGGGTCTTTGACCACAAAATCCTCTGGTAATATCCCATATCATACCACTCAGAAGTTGCTAGCTCTGATGGGGCATCAAAATACCTGCTGAAGGCACAGTTGAAGTGCCACATTAGAGGAGTGCCATCCTCTAGTTTGTATCATAGGCATAGAATCAGACCTTGATGTGGTACTGGGTTCCAGGACCCAGAGGTGGAAGCAGTAGTTGCTGCACTATCACTCCCAATGATTCACTGGAGGACTTCATGGTTCTCATTCCTACACCTCTGGGCTTTGTAGGGATAAAAGTCCTGGTTTCCAACAATGGGACACTTTTGTCAAGGAACCCAGCAAGAGTGTCATTGAATTCTAAGCGGTGGCTGTTCCCAGGGCACTTCGTGTTCCTTGTGTCCAGAGACTAGCAGGCTGATCCATTTGGGTGCCTCTTAGCACACTTTTGTCAAATGTGACTATAGATTTAATAAGCAAACCTGCAGTAAATATAACAGATAATGATGATGTCTCAGGGTCTGGGTCACACCATGTATCAAAAGCAAACCATCAAGGCCAAACAGAGATGCTCTTGAAGGTAAGAAGGATCTAGAATGGGTAGTGAAAGAGAGAGTTAATGTGTGAATAGTGGGACCAGCTGCAGCAGCGAGGTCTGTGGTTAGTCCTTCATCTAAGATTCCCCCAAGAAGAGTCCATCAAAATTCTGGAGGTGCTGCTCATTGAACATTTGTGAAGTGGAGCTGAGTGAGACAGAATGAACGGTGGTTGACATGGCTATGTGCCACCAAGATCACCTTTCAAGGTGGGACTTGCTGCCCAGCTATAGGGAGTGTGGTCAGCACTCAGGCTCCCACTGGCTGATCTTGCAGGGTCTGCCTCCATTCCATACAGCCACCTTGCCTCAGGTCAGGCCACCTTGCCTTCCCAGGGTATCTTACAACCAGTTACTAGCAAGGCATGCCCAGTTTGGCTTGCATGCTGCACGATGGATTTGATCGGCAGTTATTGATTGAGAGCTTCCTGCCAGGCTGGTCAAGGCTTTGTCAGGCTTGCACTTTGGCTCTCCCTCTGCCAGTCCGCTTCCTCCTGTCCTTTCACTGGTCATGTGTTAGATAGCTCATCACTGATACACTTCTCATGCCTAATCCTGTTTAAGCATCTGCTTTCAGAGAACACAACCTGTGGCAAAAAAGTTCACGTTCAAGGTTAATATAGAAGATCCCAAGTTGATAAAATGTCCAGTTCTACGTAAAATTTGTGTATTCTCTGGATCAAATAATTAACAACCCTCTGGAAGCCAACCCCAGCTTTATTATTCAGGGATTTTGTTTATCATGACTCTTTGGTTGCTGATCTGTGTTGCAATGGAATGAAATCTCAGCTCACAGTTTGAAGTTATGGTTCTTTAGAGAAAATTTTTGCTAGAAATTTTTTCTTATCTTTAATACATTTGTTACCTTTATCCTTATCCTTTATTTTGAAGGCTTTTGGTAAGGGGTAGGCTAACCTAATAATAGTAACTCATTCATGCTTGCATTTAGACAAAGGGAAAACTTGAAGATCCTGAGGTATTGCTGTTGGGTGTGCAGATTTTTATGACAAAGTAATTGGAGAGTTGGGGGCTTAGAGCCAATATAAATCTGTCTGAAGTGATGCCTTCTTTCAAGAGTTCTTCACAGTATTATTTTCATTTCAAAGGGCTCTCTTTTTGGCTCGATATTTTTTGCTACATTTTCAAGCAGCCTAAAGATGACAGTGAACAACGTTATTTTAAAAAAACGTTTTATCTGAAAATAATTTTCCACCCACAGAAAGGTTGCAAGAATAAGAATAGTACAAAGAACATCTCTATCCCCTTTATTCAGACTCAAATATTGCTAACATTTTACTCCATCTGCTTTATCACTGTGCGAGTGCATTATCACTTGTGTGAGTTCTCTCTCTCTCTACATTCACACACACACACACATATATTCACATATGCACATAATATTTTTTCTTAGCCATTTAGGAGTAAGTTACATGCTTCATGGTCCTTTCCTCCTAAATATTTATTTTCTAAGAATAAGGTTATTCTCCCATATAAAAACAGTATAGTTACCAACTTCAGGAAATTCAACATTAATGCGATACTCTCATGTGGCTTATCAATCTGCATTTTAATTTTGTCATTTGATCTAATAACATCTTTATAGCACTTTTCTCCCAGTACAGAATCCAGCTAGAATCATGTATCGTATTTAGTTATTATATCTTCTCTTAGGCTCTTTGTGTGTAATTAAGTACTGTTTTTTTTTACTGTGAAATATTTAGTTGACAATGATTTAATATACTCATGGTATACAGTGTGATTATTTATGTGTACATCCTGTGTATACATAATAGATTAAAGGATGTATACATTACTGATGCATACATTTGATTACCAAAATAAAATTAAATTAACTAACACATCTGTCACCACCCATGCTGTACATTGGATCCACAGAACTTGTTCATCTTATAATTGAAAGTTCATTATCTTTGACCAACCTACAGAATGGGAGAAAATATTTGCATGCTATATATCCGATAAAGGGCTAGTAACTAGAATCTACAAAGAATTCAAATAAATCAGCAAGAAAAAATTAAACAACTCCATTAAGAAGTGGGCAAAAGACAGAAACAGGCTTTTAAAAAGAAAATAGACTAACGGCCAATAAGCATATGAAAAAATGCTCAACTCTGCTCATCAGGGAAATGCAAATCAAAACCACAATGAGATATCTCCTAATTCTAGTGAGAATGGCTTTTATCAAAAAGTCCCAAAACAACAGATGCTGGCTTGGATGAGAGAGAAAGGAACACTTATGTACTGTTGGTGGGACTGCAAACTAGTACAACCTCTATGGAAAGTAGCATGGAGATATCTCAAAGAACTAAAAGTAGATGTACCATTTATTACAGCAATCCCACTATTTGGTATTTACTCAGAGGAAAAAAATCATTTTATCCAAAAGACCCCTGCACTCGAATGTTTATTGCAGCACAATTCACAATTGCAAAGATGTGAAATCAACCCAAGTGCCCATCAATTCATGAAGGATTAATAAAATGTGGTATATATGTACCGTGGAGTACTACTTGGTCATAAAAACTAATACCTTTTGTAACAACCTGGATGGAAATGGAGACCATTCTCCTAAGTGTAGTATTGCAAGAATGGAAAAACAAACACCACATGTACTCACTATTAAATTAAAACTAATTGATCAATAGTCATGTGCATACATGGAAGTATAACTCAATGGAAATCAAGAAGGTGGGAGGGGGAGGACAGGATGGGTAAATTCACACCTAACAGGTATGATGCACACTATCTGGATGATGGACATGCTTGTAATTTTGACTCAAACTGTACAAAAGCAATTCCTGTAACCAAAACGTTTGTGTGCCCCTGTAATATTCTGAAATTTAAAAAAAGGGATTGATGGAATTTTCAATATATATGAGGAACTGTCCAGATGTTGGGGCCATAAACATATGTACACCATGGTTATATCTACTAAGTGTACAAAGTACTTTGAGTGCCAGGGAGGACATTAGTTCTGCATGGGGGCTGGGAAGCTGTGGGAGGGGAAATCCAGGAAGAAATCATAAAGGAGGTGGTTATCCCTCCAGGCATGGTTTCTACCTGCCTTTGTGCTTCTATCTTGGGGCTCAGCCCAGGTTTTTCTTCTTGACCAGCCCCCAACCCATGGCCTGGGTCTGCTTTCCTTCCTGCCACCACACCTGGGGTTTGGTACAGCCCTTTACCCTAAGTTACCTACCTATAGCCTCGGCTCCTCCAGAACTTCATTCTTGCTGAGCTGCCTCAGTGGTGTGACAAGCTGCTCTCTTCGTGTACAGGTACCTGAGCCACTCACATCCTGGTAGCACCCTGAACTCAACTGTGGCCTGCACTAGACTCATCTGGGCCTCAGGGATGGACCTGACTTTGGCTTCCTGTGAGGCATTCCTTTCTCTTAGAGATACAGTGGTAGGCAGTTTTCAACCTCTCTGCTCCCATAGATCTTATCTTTTACTTTTTTATAGCACTAAATACTTAACTACCTTAAAGTGATTAGTTTGTCTTTGGATAACATTGTGAGGTCTTTCATGCCTTCACGACAGTAAGTTTTTTTCAAGTTTTATTCTATACAGTATCTAGCATGATGCTTTGCACATATTGACCCTTTAAAAACAGTTTTGTACTGACTCAAGAAACAATTCTTTGCTGGAGAAGCAAAGTTTATGATCAAGGGAAGTGACTACTGTATCCACGGTGGGCCTGCTCCTCCTCCCATGGGGAGGGCCATGGCTCTCTTGGAGGCCCAGGCAGGACGACTTGTAGGAAAGCAAGTGTGATAAACACATGTGGGGAAGAAAGATTAAAAACAGTACCTTAGAGGCAAAATCACTGGATATATTTATTTCAAAGAAAAATACAACGTCGTGACGACTGATTGATATGCTGGGTTAGTATTTATGATCTCTGTCTAAAATCTGATTTGCCTCTCTGGCTCTCAGTTTGGGGGAGGGAGTCAACCTATGATCGTAGGGTCTGAAATTCTGAGTTTCTGACTTCTACATCGGAAATGGGCAACTACCTTCATGAATCCATGCCTACAAAACAAAAGGAGTGCCAATTCAGGAATGGTGCTGCAGCCCACGCGGCTATTTGGAACAAACCTGCATCCTGAATGAGAGCTTCTGCCTTTGTTTTCTCCAGAGGGCACAGCTAGATTCAGAAAGAGCATTGGGAATGACAAACAAAAGGGGAGGGGGATGAAAAGACCTATATTTGCTTGACATGGAAGAAAGCATCCTGAATATTTTTAATAAGATGAACGTTTTAAGTCCATGACTTTTCAGAGTGATATGTCAAAGTTCCAAACTCATGTTTGGAAACTTCTGTTTTTGGGTTCTGGGAGAGGATGGGATATAGAAAATGGGAAGAAGCTACCCTTGGAAACTCATTCCTGTGTTTGTTGATGGAGCAGTAACGACCCCCTGTCGTCCTGTGGCTCTCATAATATTCCTATGAACTTTATGCAACGTTTGCAATTTAAAAGAAGAAAAGGAATGAGGGAAGAATAGACCCAGGCCTCAGAAAATGGCCTAAGTCCTACTTTGCCTTCCCATGGTCTTCCCTTTCTCAGTAAATGCCAATTATTTTCTTCCAGATTGTCAGATCAAAACCCTTGGAGTCATTCTTGACATTTCTTATACCCTGTATACAATCTATCAGCAAATCCTGTTGGTTTTATCTTAAAAATAAGCCTGGAATGTAATCGCCATCACTGATTCCACCGCTATCACCCAGGGCCAGGCAGCCTTTGTCTCCTGCCTGGAGTGTACATCATTAGCTTCCTTACTGGCCTCTCTGCTTCCAACCTTGTCCTGTTATAGTCTATTCTTAAGACAGTAGCCAGAGGGATCCTTGTAAGAGATAAATCATATCATATCACTCCTCTGCTGGAAGCTCTGTAATGGTTTCTCATTTGGCTCAGGATAAAAGATAATTTTCTTACCAGGCCTCTAAGGCCTCCACAATCTGTCCCCTATCACCTAGCCCTACTTACCTCCCAGCTGTTCCATGAACCCACCAAGACTGTTGCCTTTGCCTTTGCTGTTCCTTTTGTTTGTAACACTTTTCCTTCAGATACTTTTATTGTTCACTTCTCATGTCATAGCTCTATGGAGTCAGACATCACCTTTTAAATGAGGCATTTCTGAGCCACACTTTACCATCAATCCCCTCCTCTGTAACATCTCTCTTTCACTGCTTTATTTAGCACTTATCATCTGGTGTACTGCTTTTTTTTTTATTGTGTGTTTCTCCTATTAAATATGAACTCTTTTAGAACTCCTTGTTTGTTTTATTTATCATTATATCCCCAGCACTTAAAAGCATGCTTGGCATGTTTTCAGCAATCAGTTGAATAATGGAGTAAATAATTCCCCATGAAAATGATTGAGTTAAGAGCCTATAAGACTAAATTCTGGTAGAAGAAATTTAGCTGAGGAATAAGGGAGAAATTATCCTGTTAATAAAATATGTCCAATTAATAAAAATCTGCTATTAAATACCAAGGAATCTTTTTTGCAAGTCCTTAAAAGAAAGAATAAATATCTTTAAAAGTTCATGATTATTGTTTAGAAATTGTTACAATATAACATTTTAATTCTAGACATTTTCATAGATTTTCCTTATAAATCTGGAATTTGTAGGTTATGATGAGTCCAGATCAGGGAGTTGGGGATTGGGATCTCCATAATTAAATAAGGTGGATTCAAGTCTCTTTAAGTAGCAGTGACTTTTTTTGTAGTAAGTCTTGGAGGATCAATGTTGGCAGCAAAACAGATCACATTAGAAATAATGAATGCATGTCACCTCTGCAGCAGCTGAATGTCAAATGAAGGGTGAGGGACACTGAAACAGGGCACAGGGCTCTGTCCTCACTGATGGTTAGAAAGGGAATCCTGTTTCTGCTAATTTTTGGATTTTTCCAATTTCCGTAGGGTTCTAGACAACAGATATCTGGAAATAGAAGGTTAATCTGCACACAGTTTAGCAACTTTAAAGATGTGTGCTCTAAAGGATCATTTTTCTGTAGGTCCCATTGAAATGATAGATTTCAGAGTGACTTGCTATACTCATAGAACCCTTTCTCTATTCTTTAAATTTAATTTTTAATGTGGAAATTTTCAAACATACAATTTGATTATTATAATGAATCACCATGAATTCATCATACAACTTCTACAATTACCACACTTTGCCATTCTCAGAATCCACTTAAGACATCTACACTTTGCACTTAATATGACTTTATATTTCTGTGTGAATAGTAGATGATTATGACCCAAATAAACAAAGGCACCACAGCAGATTGAAAAGTAAACTGTCATAAAGAAATAAGTCATTGTAACATGTTGGCTTTATTTAAAACCAATTTTACTAATTATAAATGATATATCAGGCATAGATTCAGATCCAAAGAATGACCAGCTTGGTAGCTTCTATTGCTGAGTACAAGAAAAGAGGGTGGAAAGTGAATCCATAGGTGAATTAGATGTGGGAGAAGAAGACAATACAATACCTTTTAAAAAAATCACTGCAGTTTTATATGGATGGATTATTTACAATAATAAACATACAAAATGTGACCATTTCAATGGGAAAAATGTGAGTTTTTAAATGAGAAATTAAAAATTTAGAGGATTTAAAAAGTTGTCCTGGAAGGTTCTGGGCTAGAACATACTTTGTATAGCTCCCAGCTGTGTATTTAGCAGTGTGATGATACAGTGTTCATGCTGATCATAAAACTAGTGGCATGGTTCCTTACACAGCCGGTTCTGAGTATGGGCCTGGTAAAATCAGAGGATAGGAGTACATCAAAAGTCAAAAATGGTGTGGTTGCCTCTAGAGAGCTGGTTTTTATAAACAGATCTTGGAGCAATTGGATTTGTCTCTATTTGGTTTGCTCTACTTAGCATTTTTAAAGGGGATAATTTTATGGAAGTATAGTAACTTGTGAAGCATTTATAGAATTTATTTGCTTTTAAATAAGGCTGGGTTGTTGAATAGATTTTCAGCATTTCTAGTCTTAGATAGTCAAAGAATAACTTTATTACTCTGTAGCAGTTAGCCAAGTTTTAGTGAGTTTACAACATTATAAACTGGCATAAAAGCAGACCTATTTTCAGATAATCAGAGGGATAGTAACTTTATTAAGTCCTAATAGTTGGCACAGAACATATATTTTGTTATAATTTATAAGACACTATTTATATGATTAGGTATAGATTTTTTTTATTTCAGAATATTATGGGGTTGCAAACATTTTGATTACATATAATGCCTTTGCCTTGCCCAAGCCAGGGCTACAAGCTTACCCTTCCCCCATGGAGTACGCACCACATCCATTAGTTGTGAGTTTACCTACCGCCACCACCACCCTCCCACCTGACAGGCACCCAGTGAATATTACTTCCACGTGAGCACCTTAGTGTTGATTAGTTAGTATCAATTTGATGCCGAGGACATGTGGTACTTGTTTTTCCATTCTTGTGATACTTCTAAGGATGGGCTCAAGCTCTATCCAGGATAATATAAGAGGTGCTAGTTCACCATTGTTTTTTGTAGTTGAGTAGTATTCCATAGTATACATATATACCACATTTTATTAATCCACTCGTGTATTGATGGGCACTTGGGTTGTTTCCACATCTTTGCAATTGTGATTTGTGCTGCTATAAACATTCGAGTGCAGATGTCTTTATTATAGAATACCTTTTTTTCCTTTGGGTAGATGCCTAGTAGTGGGATTGCTGGATCAAATGGTATTTCTATTTTTAGCTCTTTGAGGTATCACCGAATTACTTTCCACAGGGGTTGTACTAATTTTCAGTCCCACCAGTAGTGTAAGAGTGTTCCTATTTCTTCACATCCATGCCAGTATTTGTTGTTTTGGGACTTTTTGATAAAGGCCATTCTCACTGGAGTTAGGTGATATCTCATTGTGGTTTTGATTTGCATTTCCCTAATGATTAGAGATGTTGAGCACTTTTTTATATATTTGCTGGCTATTTTTCTGTCTTCTTTTGAGAAGTTTCTGTTCGTGTCCTTTGCCCAATTAATGATGGGGTTGTTTGATTTTTTTCTTATTAATTTTCTTAAGTTCTATATAGATTCTTGTTATCAGCCCTTTATCGGATGTGTAGCATGCAAATATTTTCACCCATTTGGTAGGTTATCTATTCCCTCTAATGATAATTTCCTTGGCTGTGCAGAAGCTTTTTAATTTGATGAGGTCCCATTTATTTATTTTTGTTGCTGTTGTGATTGCTTTAGGGGTCTTCTTCATAAATTCTTTGCCTAGGCTGATGTCTATAAGAGTTTTCCCAACAGTTTCTTCTAGAATTCTTAAGGTTTCATGCCTTAGGTTTAAGTCTGTTATCCATTGTCAGTTGATTGTTGTGAGAAGTGAAAGGTGGGGATCCAGTTTCAATCTTTTACATGTGGTTATCCAGTTTTCCCAGCATGATTTATTGAATAGGGATTTTTTTCCCAGTGTATGTTTTTGTCTGTTTTGTCAAAGATTAGATGACAATATGAGGATGGTTTTATATCTGGGTTCTCAGTTCTGTTCCATTGGTCTAGGTCTCTGTTCTTGCGCCAGTACCATGCTGTTTTGGTTACTGTAACCTTGTAGTAAAGTTTGAAGTCTGGCAGACTGATGTGTCCCAATTTGTTCTTTTTGCATAAGATTGCTTCTGCTATATGAGATCTTTTCTGGTTCCATATGAAGCATAGAATTATTTTTTCTAGATCTTTAAAGAATGATGATGGTATTTTGATAGGGATTGCATTAATTCTGTAGGTCACTTTAGGTGGTATGGATATTTTAATAATATTGATTCTGCCAATCCATGAGCTTGGTAGGGTTTTCGATCTGTTTACATCTTCTACAATTTCCTTTCTCAGTCTTTCGTAGTTCTCCCTGTATAGGTCTCTCACCTCCTTCGTTAAATATATTCCTAAATATTTAAATTTCTTTGATGCTATTGTGACAGGTGTTGCATCTTTGATTTGATTTTCAGCTTGACTGTTATTGGTGTATATGAATGCCTCTGATTTGTGTGCATTGTTTTTGTATCTTGAGACTTTATGGAATTCATGTATCAATCCCAGGAGTATCTTGGTTGAATCCTTGGGATTTTCTAGATACAATATCATATTGTCAGCAAAGAGTGAGAATTTGACCTCTTCTGCCCCAATTTGTACACCCTTAATTCCCCTCTCTTGTCTGATTGCTCTGGCAAGGACTTCCAGCATTATGTTGAATAGAAGTGGAGATAGTGGGCAACCTTGTCTGGTTTCAGTTCTAAGCAGAAATGCTTTCAATTTGACCGCTTTCAGTATGATATTGGGGCAGAAAGGGAAAATGTTTATCATAAAATATTCACATTTAACTATCTGTAAGATCTTTCAATGGAGAAGAAAATATGTACTAAGACACAATTTATCTGTTGTAATGGCAGCATATGAAGCTGTGTTGAAGATGGGATGTGTATCAACATAGGCTAAAATGTTAAACAGTATAAATGATATTATGTCTCAGTAAGATTTTTAAGCTACCAAACTATATAAGGAACTTCATTATAGCAAGCAATTTCTCAGAATTATAATAGGAAAGATTCTAATGGAAAAAAAATCCACCAAAAATATCTCAGAATTGAAAGGATGTGCTCTAAGTAATTTTGAAATAATTACTTTGTTGGGGGGTGGGGTTGGAGTAGCACAGGACAACTTTCTTTTTCAAAATTGATAGTAAAATAAAATTTAAGAATCAGAGAAAGGAGGAAAGCAAGAGACATTTCTGGCAACAAACCTGTGGTCCTAGCACTTTGAAGGAAATGAATTTTTTTTTTTTAACATTTGTTTAGTATATTGGCCTGGGATGGTGATCTTTTTTTGTTTGTTTGTTTTACATTCACGTTAATTAACAGAAATTAAGTGTTGATTTATCTGGAAGATTTTTTTTTTTAACCATATTGACACATACCTACTCAGCTTGACGTATACTGCATATTTTCTGGAAATGTAAAAAAAGCATATTTTCTGCTGCATACAATAAAAAAAAAAAAGCAGTACAATGTAATTCATGCCCTGAGATGGTGTGAGGTACCAAAGGCAAACAAGACACAATATATGCATCTAGGGAGAGTTTTATCACATAAGGGATAACATATTTCCTCTATGGCCAGGAAAGTAATGGTGAGGGATAACATTTTTTCCAGGTCCGATCGTGTCTTACCAGGCATTGTCTACCCCTACAGATGTCGTAATATTCTTCACCCTACAGTACTTCTTCCTTTCTCACACTTACAGCCCCCCCACCACGCACCAATGCAGAAAATAGAAACAGCACTGGGAGAATGACTGATTATGTAAGCTGTATATTCTCTTCACACACTTGCTGGTAATAAAATCCAGAGAAAAAGAGAAATGGAGCTGATAAGTAACTTTGGAAGTTGTGCTCCAAAATGAGGCATATCTGGCTTTCTTTTCACTAACTGATCTAGGAGGACTTTCTAGCAGGGAGCTCTAAAATTCGAATTCTGTTAGAAATTTATGATTGAAATTACTAGACTATATCTTGAGACTTTCTAAGTCTTTTGTCTTTCATATTCACTTGTTTAAAAAACAGTCTTTTTGAGGTATCATTTAGATGTAATAAAATTCATTAATTATGAGCATATAGTTTGATAAGTTTTAACAGATGTATATACTTGTGCAACCAACACCACATCCAAGACATAGAATATTTTTATCACCCTGCCAAAATTTCTTTGTATTCCTTTCAATTGCCTTCCCCATCCCTGGCAATTGATCATTATAGTTTTCTCTTATCCAGAATTTCATATGAATGGAACCATACAGTATATACTCTTTTACCTTTGGCTTCTTTCACTTAGCATAATGCTTTTGAGATTCATCTGTGCTATTGTATGTATCGATAGCTCCCTCTGTTTTATTGATGAGTTACGTATGGATATAATTTAATTTGTTTATCTGTTCATCTATTTATTGACATTTGGTTTGTTTCAAGTTTTGGGCTAATAATTAGGTGGTTATGAACATTTTCATGTAAGTCTTTGTGTGGCCACATATTTTTATTTTACATATGATCACTCAATACGTCCAAACTGAAATTGTTTTTTCTCAGGTTGCTCCTTAGCTTTTGAGACCATCTCCAAAGTGGATGATATCCCGCCCAGAGAGGGGGTGGTACCCACATGACTTATCATAAATATCCTATTTAGTAAGTGTTCAGGAAGCAGAAGAAACTTATTTTTTAAAATAAGCATTTATGTTTTTGCTATTGAGAGGAAAATGAATTAAGAATTGAACAAGATTTAAATTGAGTTTAAAGCACTATTGCTGAAATGTAGTGATGGTACTTACTTGGGAGGCAAAAGAATATTTTAGGAAAAAAAGTTTCTAAAAAATAACCCAAGATTTTTTTCAATATTGGAATTAGTTAATATGTAGAATGTTCTGGAAACTATCAACTGATCTTAATCAGTTAGAGATTTTCCAGTGGGGACTAAAATTCAGTAGTGAAGCTCATAATCCTTCCAGCAACAAAGTTCTTTGACTTGGGAAGTCTAGACTTACAGACAGCTTGCAGGCATATGATATTGTAGGAAATATGCTAGGCTGGAGTGAGCACATCCGGTTCTAGTCGCCTCTTTGCAACTTATTGTGGGATCCGGGTGTGATTTGATTACATAAGATATAAGGATTTAAAAAATTCTGTTTAGTTTCTATGATGTTTTGTGTCCCCCCAACAGAATGTTCTCTGCTACATTCCTCTCTGCTTTTCTTCCCCCACACCCCTCACTTTTTGTCATGCCCCTGACTCTCACTGCAAAAAGAGATTTTTGAGGGCAATAAGAGACCACAATGAGAGATTTTTGAGGACTATTAAATGATTTTTGTATGGGGACTCAAGATGTTCAAATTCTTCTATCTAAATACCCTTTCTTCTTATGAGTTCCTCATGGGAAAACTGAAAAAGGAAACTACTTTTAAAAAATTATCACAGGGAGGGGCAAGATGGCTGACTTAATCTCCAGGTCATCTCCAGGTCATCTCAGAAAGGACAAAAAGTTTTAGATGATTAAAAAAAAAAATAGCTCAGGTGTAATTGTGAGGGAAAGGTGCCAGAACCTACCAGAGATTCCACTGGAAGAAGATGCAGAACAGAACAAGAAGGAGCCAAGATTTTGGCAGAGATCGACCCCTGAGAAACTTGGAGTCCCATGGAAAGTGTAGGTGGGTTTTGTTTCTCCCTCACTCACACCTCTGGAAGTCAGCGGGCTCCTGACCTGCTGGAGAGCTTTTCTACCCTAAGGAGCCCAAAAGCTTCTGCACCAGAGAACTGGGAGCTTCTTGAAAACAAAGCTCTGGGCTGCCAGCCCCCGCAGTGTTGCTCCGGGTCACCACAGACCTGAGCTGAGATGGTGGGCACCATACTGCTTCTGCATCCATTGTTTGCCTTTGTCCCCTTAAGGGAACAGCAGCCCTTTAGATTTTGTGTCATTGGTTCCCATACAAACATTTCCTCACTTGTGCCCATATTGCAGTGGCCCCAAGGGATTGATTGGTCCCAGGGGATCTGTGTGATCCCAGAGCATGAACATTCTGGGAAGGGTGCCTTCCAGGGAGACAAAGAGGACCAGAGTGCCACCTCTCTTCCATTCAGACTCTTTTCCTTCCCTTCCCCTGCCCACTGCTGCCAAGTAGCATGGTGCCTCAAGGGACGATTGAGCCGGAGCTCTCAGGAGTGACTGCTTCTCCATTGTTGTTGCACCTACCACACTAAGGCTTCCACAGAGAGTGGAGCTCACACCTTTCCTCTTAAAGACCTGCAGTGGACCAAGGGGTGCTTAGACTGAGCTCCCTGCCTGCCAGCCCTTCCTGGTGCTGCTTGCCTGGTTGCTCCAGCAGAGCAAAGCGTACCCCAAAGCAGAGGGACATTAAGGCTACTTGAGCACTCCATGTGCAACTCAGGCCCAGCATGCTTATCCCTGGCATGGTCAGGGGTTAAACTTGGGAGATCAGGGGACAGGCCCTCAGCCCAGATCCCATACCCTCAGGACTTGATCATGTTGCTCGAGGACACATAGGGGTTATTTGTGAACAAATCTTGGAAGGTGAGGGAGCCCAGCTGGGTAGAACTGAGTGGAGAGTGCAGTATGGGTCTCAGCCACAGAGCACTTGAGAAGCAGCCCTCCCCTCCACCCACAGGAAAGCCACACGTTCAGTCCAGGGAAGGATCCTGGGCAGGGAAGTTCCCAGCCTGCAGTGCCATTGCTGGTGAGCTCAGCTAGTCTGGGCAACTGCTTGCGGCCAGATGCCAGAAGGAGACCTCTGGGAAGAAGAGGGAAAAGAGTGAAACCCACTCCCGACAGCCAGTCTGTGAATCCCAGATGGCCCCTCCCCCACGAGCAGAGTTTTTGGTTTGGTGGGGCCGCTTCAGCCCCTCCCTGGTGGCTTTCCCCTGCTGGGAGCAGGGGAGCAGACCCTTATCCCCTGCTGAGACAGTTCTTGTGCCTGCCTTTGTGGAGTCTGAACACAGGACTGCCCAACCCAGTCCCTCCAAGCCTCACTTCTCCACCCACTTCTGCTGTGGTGGAGAATAAGGAGTTCCTTGGAAGCTCCAGGGCCCCACCCTCCACCTGGGGCATTTGAGTGCTTCTTCTGATCAACTAGAGCTGGTCACAGGGCCCACAAAGCACCACTAATCCCATTGGGTTAGAGTTCTTTCTCTTGGAGAAAGTGAGAGTGATCCAGATATCTTTGCACTCCTTACCACTAATCCCTCTGAAATCCTGTCTGCAGTAATCAAGTAGAAGTATAATTAGTGTTCTGTGTGCTCTGGTATGGTCAAGTAAGCTCTTTCAAGACTGACCTTCTGATAAAAACAACTATAAACTCTGGGAAAAAAATATGAAGACCAGCCACATGAAGGCACTAGAGAAGAAGCGAAAGGAGATTCCGGAGGGAAGTAACTATTTGAGCAAAGGGAATGATATAATAAAAATTTCCTGTATTTTATGGATTTTAGATTGAAAGCAGACTCCAGACAGTGCTGCATAAGTTAACTAACATTCTAATAGAAAACTTGCCGTCCTGTTGCCCATTCGAGAGATTTCAAGGCAACCAAAGCCATTTCAAGGTGAGAATGGAATTGTGGGAAGGAGAGCACCAGAGAGGGAGTAAATACAAATTCTATGTACAAACTCTGCCCAAACCTTGGTTGAGCCCTGAATTATATATGTGCATGGTAGACTGCAGACAGCCCACTTAAGGATTAAAAAAACTGAACTAAGATTTGAGCTGCTTCTTAAAGAGATAGAATTTATAGTTTTAGTTTCCTCCAAGTTAATTGACTTCCAAACAAAACAAAACAAAAATCATCAGTCTTCGTAGGATTATAACAGAATTCAGATCCTCCACAACTTAATATTCACAATGTCAGGCTACAATTCTAAAGTTCTTGCCAAACAAAGAGCAAGAAAATGTGGACCATTCTCAAAAGAAGACAATGAATGGAGACTGACTCTGATATTGAAAATAATATTTTAAAGTAGCTCTTATAACCATGCCCAATGACATAATGGAAAATATGCTCAAAATGATTGAAGAGATAGAAATTTTCAGCAGAGACATACAAATTTTAAGAAAGAACCAAATGGAAATCCCCAAACTGAAATATACAGTATCTGAATACAAAAATTCATTGGGTGGGCTTAATAGCAGAATGGAAATGGTAGAAGAAAAAGAGTGAATTCAAAGATAAATCAGTAGAAAGGCTAATGTCGAGTACACTCACTTGTTACAGAATTTGTTATAATCTCACATCTTCAAGCCATGACTTAAAACTCTTTGCAGAATTGATGTCAGCTCTACTCCTTTACCTAGAGAATATGCCATGTCCTTCACTTGTAAAGACAACAATAGTGATTCAAAAGAAACTTTGTGTAGTTATCATATAACAATTAACAAATATGTCAACTGGAAGTTGAATTCTACTTCTTCTTATTGTAAAATAATTTGAGTCTTTTTAAGATTTTAATAGTTAATTGCTTTAATTGCCATGGGATATTAATAAAATCAAAGCATTTTCTAATTAAAATCCTCTATAATACTTAAATTTTTAGCTCTTAGAGTTTTTATGGTAATAAATACCCAGGTAATAATAATAGCTAAACTTTATTGAGCACATATGTTCCAGACACTATACTTAGAATTTACGTCATATATTCCTCAAAACAATCTGAAGAAGTAGGTATGGTTTTAATGCTATTTTTAGAGATGAAGAAATGGAGGCTTTGTAATGTTACCTTACACCCATATCACAAAACTAGTAAATGGTGATGTCAAGATACAAATTCAGGTGCATCGAAGCCTAACACCCTGTGCTTAACCCTTATATTACGGTGCCTCCTCAGGTCTTATCCTTTTTGTAATCAGAGTATTCACAGTGGCAATAACTAGACTACATTACTCAGCACACATGAATTAAAGCTGTGTGTCTTTAGTTGTAAACAATTCTAACCTTTGCCTATTATTTATATTTAATCCATTCAAGTACTTTCAAAAATTAAACATTTAGGCCGGGCGCGGTGGCTCATGCCTGTAATCCTAGCTCTCTGGGAGGCCGAGGAGGGCGGATCGTTCTGAGCTCAGGAGTTCGAAACCAGCCTGAGCAAGAGCGAGACCCCATCTCTACCAAAAATAGAAAGAAATTAATTGGACAGCTAAAAATATATATAGAAAAAAAATTAGCCGGGCATGGTGGCACATGCCTGTAGTCCCAGCTACTCGGGAGGCTGAGACAGTAGGATTGCTCGAGCCCAGGAGTTTGAGGTTGCTGTGAGCTAGGCTGACGCCACGGCACTCGCCCCAGGCGAGAGAGTGAGACTCTGTCTCAAAAAAAAAAAAAAAAAAAAAATTAAACATTTAATGTGTGTCTGATGGCTATAAAAAGTACTTATCTTCATAATGTTTATACATTATTTTAAGTGTGAACTCTGCTCAGGATAAAGATTCTTTTTTTCTATTCATTTTCTTTTTAAAAATTATTTTAAATTAATACATAATAATTGTATATATTTATGGGGTACATAGTGATAGTCCAATATGTGTATATAATGTATACTGATCAAATCAGGGTAATTAGCATATCATCACCTCAAATATTTATCATTTCTTTGTGTTGGGAACATTCAAAATCCTCTCTTCTAGCTGCTTGAAAATATACAGTAAATTATTGTTAACTATAGTTATCCTACAGTGCTATAGAACACTATATAGTTGTAATTCTGTATTTGTTAACCAACTTGTCCCTATACTCCCCTCCCCTACTGCCATTAGCAGCCTCCAGTAACCACTATTCTCTCTACAACTATGAGATCAGCTTTTTTTAGCTTTTATATGTGAGTGAGAATATGTGGCATTTATTTTTCTGTGCCTGGCTTATTTTAATTAACATAATGTTCTCTGGGCTCATCCATGTTGCCTCAAATGACATAATTTCATTCTTCTTTATTACTAAATGCATTCTATTATGTGTATATACCACATTTTCTTTATCTTTTCATCTGTTGATGACACTTAGGTTGATTTCCTGTCTTAGCTATTGTGAATAATACTGCAATGCACATGGGAGTGCAGATGTCTCTTCAACATACTGATTTTTCTTTCCTTGGATATACAGCCAGTAGTGGGATTGCTGAATCATATTGTAGTTTTATTTTTAGCTTTTTGAGGCACCTCCATACTTAAATAGAGATTCTTGAACCCTTTGTCATCAGCTGGTCACCTACAATAATTCTTCATCTGATTTAATGGCTACAAAATATATTAACTATAATGATTATTCCACAGTATATTTTAAAAATACAAAGTAACTGGCCGGGTGCGGTGGCTCATGCCTGTAATCCTAGCACTCTGGGAGGCCGAGGAGGGCGGATCGTTTGAGCTCAGGAGTTCGCAACCAGCCTGAGCAAGAGCGAGACCCCGTCTTTACCAAAAATAGAAAGAAATTAATTGGACAGCTAAAAATATATATAGAAAAAATTAGCCGGGCATGGTGGTGCATGCCTGTAGTCCCAGCTACTCGGGAGGCTGAGGCAGAAGGATTGCTTGAGCCCAGGAGTTTGAGGTTGCTGTGAGCTAGGCTGACGCCACGGCACTCGCCCCAGGCAAGAGAGTGAGACTCTTGTCTCAAAAAAA